>JBBPKJ010000425.1:0-25289 GCA_038089195.1 Brasilioporus rufonigricans
AAAAACCTTTCTTCTTTTTCTCTAAGTAGTAGAAAGAAGAGGTTTTTTTATCTTTACCACAGCCTTTAGAAAGGCTTCTTCAAGGACATTCCTGACTGTTTGTGGGCAGACAGGAGTGCTAACAATAGAATTGATGAAATGAGTGGCCTGAGCTGCATTACTGGCCTTTCCAGTAAGAATCTGCTAAACAATAGCATGTTTATTGATAGAGAAGAGTTTTGAAGGACAACCACCATGATGGTTTTCTTTCTTTGGTTGCATTTCCCAAAGGACCCTAGCCACAGTAGACTTCCATAGACCAGTTTGGGATGCAATTTTCCTACAGGAAAGATTGAGAGAAGCAAAAAAGATGATATTATCTTTTTGAGCAGCAGAGAGGTATTTTATAATGAAAATAAGGAAATTTATTTGTGATGGTAGGGTTTATATATACTGGAGGCTAATTAATGACATAAGGGTAACATAATATATTACTTACATAAGGTATGTAATCATATTACAACACACCAGGGTCCAATATATGTAATGAAAATTCAAAGTCAAAAAACTGTCCCAATGAGTTGTCATTTTGATATGGCTACCATTTCACCAAAACATAACCAAATCATTTGAATCTTGAATCAGTAGAAACTCAAGGGCAGGAACTATATTTCATACACTGAGAGTATTGGATAATAATCAGGTGTTGTTGAATACCATCACATTTAGTGTAAAACATGCAAACATTGGGACAGTTTTTTGAGCCACTGTACATAGAGTCTATATTATGGGCACAAGGACTCAAGAACATGAACAGTGTAAAGACATCCATAGACACTAAAGTTCAGGTGTTTCCCAATCAGGAAGGTGACATCACATACAAGAATTATGATCAAAACAAGTATGCATCACCAATCAGATCTCTAATGTATGTGGCAGTTGCCATGCAGCCTGACATTACCTATTCCATAAATAGACTGGCCTCATTTACCACAAATCCAGATATAAGACACTGGATGGCAGCCAAAAGAATACTAAGATATCTGCAAGGTACTAAAGATTATGGAATAATGTACAGAGTGAACAAGGGCAGTACCCCTACTAAGATAATAATAGGGTATATAGATGCCAGCTTTGCAAACACAGAAAACCAAGCTTCCATAAGCAGTTATGTGTTCTTGGCTCAAGGGGGAGCCATAGTATGGGGTTCTAAGAAGCAAACCTTAATTGTGCTCTTGACTACTGAAGTGGAATATGCCACACTGGCTCAAGCTGCTATGGAATGCATATGGCTTAGAATGTTGTATGCTGAACTAGGATACAGACAACCAGAGCCAGTAACTATATTCACAGATAGCAAGGGAGTGTGAGCCCTGGCATACAATCTCCAATTTCATGCCAGGACCAAGCACTTCAATATTTCTCACCATTATATATGTGAGAAAATCACCCAAAACAAGATTGAAGTGTGTCATTGTACAGATAAGTATCAGATGGCAGATATATTAACTAAAGGGCTACATAGAGACAAGCACAAGAGACATATCAAAGAAATGGATATGACCTTGGCTTGAGGGGAAGTCTTGGTATCACAGAGTCAGTACCATGAGTTCCAAGAAGGAAACTGATTAGTCATGATACTAGTTGAAGATTATAGATTATTCTAGTACATTGTATCTAGGTAGTATATAAGCCTGACTATAGAGGGCAGATATCCATCCAATATATTCATTATAACTCATACTACATGAGCTCATAGCCAACATACTAGACAGTGGTTCATGTTGAATTAGCAAGCATGTGTGCAGTCACAGCCATGACCAGCCTGAGTAATCACTGGTGCAGCATGAGCTGATGTGCTCCATTCCCCACATATTGCACACCATATGGATAGTTTCATTTTATCTACTGTGTACTTATATTTGCTCATATACCTATGTTTCACATACACAGAGCTCAATGAGCTCCTGATATTCCATTTTAGCTAGTGTAGATTCTCTTTCATATATAAGTAGTACCTTTTCAACAGGGAACACCTCAGTCCATTGTACTGCACATGACTGAGGTGAGCCATCTATATCTTAGTGTTACCTACTCAAACTAACCTGTATGTAGTATTCTCATTAGGTAAATCATTAGTCTGTTATACTGCACATGACTGAGTATTCTTGTTAGTTGTGCACCCTTGTTTGATCCAGTGCCTATTTTCTATCAGTTCAACCTCCTATATCTGCATTGAGCAGCCCACATTCGCAACATTCACCCCAACGAATGACACCATAAATTGGATAGTCAAAAATGGATCCACACTGCAGATCCTAGGCATGGGCAACATCTACATCATTGTATGCATCAAACACAAGCCCAATCACACCATCAAATTATCCAATGTCAATTACTGCCCAGATGCCCACATTAATCTAATGTCAGAGAGCTGAATGGACCAATGAGGGATGGAAATTACCAAATGCAATGGTCAACTAACCATTAAGAACACAAACAAAATTACAGTAATGAAAGACAAACTACACAACAACCTATATGAAATCAACAGTATGATAGCATCACCTACCAATCACACCCACACAACCTTCATAGCACACTATGCATTCAACCTCAACCTATGGCATGCCCACATGGGGCACATAAGTCTCAAAAGCCTATGCTATTTAGATTACCACCAACTCATCACTGGCCTTGATCTACATGGAAAGGGAGAACTACACCTGTGCAATGGATGTGCCAAAGGCAAACACCACCAATCTCCATTCCCCACTGCAGCCACCAAATGCACTATTAAACCTGTCCAATGTTTACATATGGACCTACTATTGTAAACTTGACCAGCATGCATTAGACTTCCATTTATGGTAATCTTAGATAAGCTTAGAGCGTACACTTTTCAAAGTAGTCTCTAGTTTATTTCCTCAGTAGCTTGACATCTACTGAGGGTAAGCCCTATTTTCATAGGCATTTACTAGTGTACTAATCTACCCTAGTTCTCTTAGGTAGTGCTCTTAATATCAGTAGCTTGACATCTACTAAGGTTGTCTTAGTTCCTAACTTAGATCTCTGCTGAGCAATTTCAATCTCACAATACCTACAAGGCCCATTCAACAGATCCATCAATGGCTACACATATATACTTGCCATAGTTGATGACCACAGCTGAAAGGGATGGAAAGAATTCCTCAAACAAAAAGATGAACCACCAATATTCATCAACACACTCATCCAAAAGCTCAAAATGTACACAGAGCACCATCTTAAAACTGTATGCACAGACCACAGCAGTGAATTCCTCAATGCCCAACTCCAGACCTCTTTCCAAGGAAAAGGCATTACCCATAAATACATGGCCCCATATACCCCACAACAAAACAGCATCACCAAACAGTTCAATCAAACCACACACAAAAGTGCACTTTTAATGCTAGAACATGCAGGAATATCCAAATGGTTTTGGCCTGAAGCACATGAATATGCCAACCACATATGAAACTACAGCCAAACCAAAGCACTACCACACTCTACCCCCAACCAAGCCTTCTACAGAAAAAAACCTGACATATCCACCCTCTGCATATTTGACTCATGCTGCCATGTTTGCATCCCAACTGAACAATGCTGGAAATTGATGGCATATTCTGTGGCTTCGAATGCAACTCCAAAGCCTACCATGTCTGGATACCATCAAGACACAAATTCATCATGTTTTGCAATGTCATCATCTATGAAAAAGTCATCTGCAATGACAATGACAATAACTCCCCTGCAGCACCAAACCACCCCATAAACAAGGGGGTGTCCACTAAACCACCCTCAACACATACCACTCAAATTGAGGGGGTGACACAGGAGAGAACCAATCTGACCACTACAGAAACCACAACCACAACTGAACTGCCAACAATACTGGCACCCACACCACCTGTTGAACCCAAATCCAAGCCAGAAAAAGCTCAACCAGAATCCACACCAGTTGAGACAACAACAACACTGGAAAAACCAGTAGAACCAACTCCTGCTACCCCCCTGCTCCACTGCTTGACATGTATTACATGCCCATCTTGGATCAAACAGGCAGTAGACTCATGAAAAGAAAAGGCCAAAAGAGATAAGGCTGAGCACAAAGCCCAACATGAGGCACACAAAGTTGATGAGACCAAGGATCCACCAGCCATGACACTGCTGGAGCCCACTGTCAGGATTAGCAAGTGTGCATGCAGCCACAGCCATGACACCAATGCACACAGGGCCTGACAAGGGACATCACCCATGTACCTGCAATTGTATGGCTTCACTGTTTCATTTGTACTGCATATATTCATTCTCCCATATTGTTGATTAGCTCTTGCTGATGACCCTTTATCCCTTAGTCGGACACAGTAGTAGTTTTTCATATATAGTTTATACTGTTTGAGAGAACTCCTCAGTCCATTGTACTGCATGCAACTGAGAATGCTGTCCCTTGATAGCCACATGCCATCTATAGTGCATATTGTTGGAGATCAGCCCATTGTATCATACATAACTACTATTTTTCACACTACACTCACTTAACTACCATATATGGACACTGCTCATTTACTACACATTACACCATGCCACACCTTCCCTCCAGTCTACTATCACTCAACTGGAGGTAAGCTGCATCTGCACCCACTGTTGTTACCTCACATACTGATGTACCTAGGACTTATCATCCCTATGCTCTAGATACATAATATACCAGTCTACTATCACTTGACTGGAGGATTTACTGTCCCTACACTCTAGCTCACCCAGTCTCTAACACATATTTCTACACCCACCACCATTGGCTACATTGCCCAAACCACATACCTGACAGCCCATAACCAGGATGTCCCCTGCAACTATCACAAAGCAACTACATCCCTAGACACTGATCACTGGCACAGGGCCATGCAGGAAGAATATGATTTATTACAGAAATGAGACATCTGGGAACTTGTTGACAAACCTAAAGACTGCAAGACTATTGGGTGCTGGTGGACATATGTCATCAAATACAGCCCCAATGGCAAGATCACACATTAAAAGGCCCATCTTGTGGTCTAAGGATACTCACAGATGCCTGGCATTGACTACAACAATATATTCTCATCTGCCCTACAACTTGACTCCCTTGGCATCATCCTCCACCTTGCTGCCACAAGTGGCTGGTACCATGGCCAAGACAACATCACCAGTGCCTTCCTGTATAGCAAAATTGACCATGAGATATACATGTGCCAACCCAAAGGCTTTAATGATGGTACAGGCAAAGTTGCCTGCCTCAAACTCAGTCTATATAGCATCAAACAGGGATCCCACCTATGGAACAAACACATGAACAAATGGCTAACCTCAATCACCCACATGCCATCTGACCATACCATCTACATCCATTGCACTCCACTTGGGATCTTCATTAGTGCAATACACATTGACAACATGCTCACAGTTGCCAACTCACCAACCATGCTCAAAGACACACAAACTCTCCTCTACTGCCTCTTCAAGATGAAGGAAGAGGATGCAGACTGGCTTATGGGATTCAAACTCATCAACAACCATGAAAACTGCACCACCACCATTTCACAGTCCCAATATATCAACACACTTCTCAAACAACACCACATGAATGTGTCCACCCATGTCTCAACACTGATGGACCCTAACACTACCCTATTCAAGGAAGACTTGCCTACCACAGACAAGGAGCACTGGGAAATGGCAAAATATCCATACCATGAAATTCTTTGGGGCATCACATGGCTTGCAATCATCTCCTGCCCTGACCTCACATACACTACCAGTCAACTTGGCCAATATAGTGCTAACCTAGGCAGAACACACTGGAATGCATTACTATGCATACTCTGCTACCTCAATGGCACACAAAGCCTCGGATTGACCCTAGGTGGCAACAATACCACATACTCAGATGTCCTAACTGGATTTACTGATGCAAGCTGGACATGTGACATCAATGACTGGCATTCCATCTCAGGTTACATATTCCAACTCAGGGAAGCTACCATCGCATGGAACAGCAAAAGACAACCACTTGTTGCAGCATCATCCACTGAAGCCAAGTACATTGCCATATCACACAAAGCAAAACAAGCAATGTGGCTACAGTATTTCCTCATGGACCTCAGTGACTACCATAGTCAATTTCCACCAACACAACTCCTTGTTGACAACACAAGTGCCACATCATTGACCAAAGAAGCACAATACCACTTGTGCACCTGCCACATTAGTGTGAAATACCACCTCATATGCAAATGGATTGAAGACAGAACATTTGAGATTACCTACATACCTACCACTGAAATGCTTGCTGATGGACTCACCAAACCTCTCACCTGACCTAACCACCAGAAGCTGATCACAGACTATGGACTATGCATGGTCTGAGGGGGTGTGTTGGAGAACAGCCCATTGTATAGCGTATATCTACCCTTTCCTTTACTACACCCACTAGACTACCATATATGGACAACACTCACTTAGCCCATCCTACACCACACTGTGGCTTTCCTCCAGCCCATCATCATTCAACTGGAGATAAGCCACTCATGTGCCCATTGTTATTACCATACATACTAATGTACCCAGGACTCACCATCCTTATGTTCTAGCTCATCCGGTCTCTATCACTAGGAACCACTCATACCAAGCTACACACAAAAAGAACAGATGAGATGTATGGTGGCATGTATGGTTTGACATTTCTTTACCATCATAGATGACTCCATCAGTGCTGACATTAAAATCAATCCTGGCCTGGAGAAGACCTCCATTACTGCATGTTTCACCACTGATACCAACCCAGGCACTGGCAGCAGAGCCATTTTGTCCCATGGTCACAGGGATGGTGAAGGTGCCAGTGATGGCAGTGAAAGCTCCCTGTAGGAACAAGACAAGATGTGACCAAGCAGGTCATTGTCTGTGTAATTGAAAACACATGTTATACTTTTCCCAAATGGCACCAGCCCAGTGACAGAAATAGAGAGCTATACAAGGCATGCAGCTATCAAGAGATAACAGTACTCAGTCATGTGTGAGACAATGGACTAGACTGGTGTTCACCTATCAAGAGATAACAGTACTATGTATGTAATGTTGAGAGCACTTCTTATGCTCAAGATGAGCCAAGTAGTGCATTAAATAAACATAGAACTAGCTAAAGATACACGAAGTCTTTAGCTAGCTTTATATACACAAAGTAAGAGATTTAGGGCAAGCATGGAATGATGTAGAAAAACTAAGAACAAGAGGGGCACTGCCACCACACAGACCAGGAAGAGATAAGAGGAGTTGACTAAGCAGAAACACAGGAATTGAACCTGCAAGACAAAAAGGCTTAGCAACGCTAGGAAGGGAAAGTTAAGTGTGGAGATCAGAACATGCAATGTTGTAAAAGAAACATTGTAGGAGAAGTGGTCCTTAGGATGATCAGCCAAGGGAGTAGACCATAATATCGTTGGGGAAGAAGATGACAAGGAAGAGGAAGAAGGAATTATAGGAAAAGGAAAATAAGTGCTCATTGTCATATACCAAAATCCACCGAGTCAAACTCCCGACCTCCGGAAACCTCCAGAAACAACTCCAGAAACAACTCCAGACTATCTTAACTCAATTCTGACTATCTTTACCTATTGAGTCTTATCTTCCTTACTCCAGACCAACTCCAGACTTCTGTTACTTATCTCTTTAATATGTTTCACCTTGACATCTCTGTTCCTATGTCACTCTGACATCTCTCCATTCTTGTTTTACCTTGACACTTTGTCACTCCTGATTTCACCTCCATACCTTTGCACATTGTATGTCTACCTGATCTTGTTTCCATCTTAGTAATCCACCTCCAATTTACTATATAATCTCCATACTTCTGTCCTGTATACCTCAGTCTGAATATCAACAGAACTTGACATTCTCCACCTCCATCTGTTTCCGCTCTACTCTGCCAGACTGAACTTGACTCTCCTCATCTTGTTCATTGTCTCTCTGACTTGACTTTATAGTAACTCTCATCTGACCTCTGACCCTCCGACCTCCAAAATCAGGACACCGGACCTATGCAAGGCACACCACATAAGGTGAAGCCAAGTCCCAGACCAACCAAATACAACAACTCCGGCATTCTGGAGTTAAACTCGGGGCACATCGACCAAGTTTGACACTCATAGTGAAAGGTAATAAGAAAAAGACCAGCCCAAAGGTGAATAACTGTAACAATGTACAGTGAGTTCTGAGTAAGTAATGAGTGTGGTATAAAGGCTCACCTCAGTTGCATGCAAGACAACAGACTAAGGTGTTCTGGCTTGAATGGTGCTGGTTATATATGAAGGATCAACTACTATGTCCAACAAGAGATAAAGGGTCACAATGAAGGATTGTATCAGTAATGTGGAGGAATAAAGGATCATGAAAAGAATGAATGTAGTCCATATGAGCTATAGGTATGTGTTCAATGTGGTGCATTTGGCCCATGCAGGTACAGATGGTATGTTACAGTCATTCACCTTCAGGCCAGTCATTTCCTTATTACCTTTCACTATGAACACTTGTTTCCCTTCTCTTATGATTCTTTCTTCTATTTCCTCGTCATCTTCTTCCCAGATGACATTATGGTCTATTCCCTCAGTTGATTGTCCAAAGGACTACTCCTCCTACAATGTTTCTCTTATAACATTGCATGTTCTGATCTCTACACCTTATTCTCTTCTTCCAGTGTTGCTAAGCTCTTTATCTTGCAGGTTCGATTCCTGTGTTTCCACTTAGTCAACTTCTCTTATCTCTTCTGGTCTGTGTGGTGGCAGCACCCCTCCTATTCTTCATCCTTCCATATCATTCTATACTTGCTCTAAACCTCTCACCCAGTGTATATAAGACTAGCTAAAGACATTGTGTATCTTTAGCTAGTTCTATGTTTATTTAACACACTACTTGGCTCATCCTGCATGACATCTCCATTTCCTCTGCTCTCTAGACATTGCATCTCTTCATGAGTACCTCCTAGAGTCCAGAAGCTGTCGTCTCAAGCATAAGAAGTGCTCTCGACATTACATGGTAGACCAAATGGGTCACATTCATATCTGTGCATGCACTTGCTAACTCTAACACTCCCCCTCAAGCTACATGCAGGCCAAGTTCTGTAGCAAAGTGCTTGACTTTTGGGGATGGGAGAGCCTTGGTGAGCATGTCAGCTACCATGTTGTTGGCAGGACAGAAGATAAGCTGGATTTTATGTTCATCAAGTATCCAGCATATGAAGTGAAAATGAATATCAATGTGTTTTGTATGTATATGGTACTGGTGATCCTTTGTAAGCATGATTGCTCACTGATTATCTGAAAAGAGGATAGTTGGGGTGTCATCTGGAGTGAAGACTTCACCAATGAAAGATCATAGCCACAGCACCTCCTTGGTGGCATGTGTTGCTGTGACATACTCACTCTTAGTGGTTGACAATGAGACAATCTTTTGTTTCTTTAATGCCCATGACATGGCTCCTCTGTCAATCAGAAAAGCATAGCCAAATATGGCTTTCCTGTCTTCAGCCATGCTACCATCCATGTCTGTATAGCCTACCAATGGTCTTTCTTCTCTGCCATATGTTAGATGTAGATTCATTGTACCAACAAGATACCTGTAAATGCACCAAACTGCATCCTAGTGAGGCATGCCAGGGTTGCTGCTGAAGTGCAAGATGGTGGATACAGTATATGAGATATCTGGTTGGGTGTCCAATATAGCATATATGAGGGATCCAACAGCTTCATGATATGGAATGTACTGCATGGCAACATATTTAGCACTGGTAGATGGAGACTGCATGGTGGTGAGTTTAACATGGGGCTCCATGGTGGTGGAGATAGGCTTGAGTTTGTTGAATCTGAAACACTGTGTAATGAATTTGAGGTACAAGCATTGAGACAGTGTGATGGTATGGTCATCATGGTTTTGGGTTACCTCAATGCCTAACAACCAATGGAGCTCACTGAGATCTGTGATCTCAACATGCTTGCATATCTGCTGCTTGAATTCTATGATGATAGTAATGGTGGTGGCAACTATGGTGCAGTCATCAATGTGCACAACAATGATGATCAGTGAACCTTTTGATTGTTTGATGAACACCACCTGGTCGACTTTGCATTGCTTGAAGCTGAGATATCTGACAAGGATATCTACTAGCTTCTGGTACCACCAGTGACCACTTTGTTCGAGTCCATATAGTGTCTTGTGCAGTTGGCAAACATGGCATGGATGAGTTAGATTGGCACACCAAGGTGGTTGCCTCAAGTAGATACATTTGTTATCTTGTAATTTGCTGTTTAGATATGCCCCCTTGATATTGATTTGATGGAGTTCAAGGTCAAGGTGGGCAGCAAGTGCAAGGACTGTCTGGATGGATGTAAGCTTGGTGACTGGAGCATATGTGTCAAAATAATTGACATCCAGTATCTGTGAGAAATCCTGTGCAACAGGGTGCACTTTGTGGCAGACAATGTTACTGGCAGTGTCTTTTTTCACTTAAAATACCCATTTTGAACCAATGATGTTGGCCCAAGCAGGAATATCAACAAGTTGCCAGGTACCTGCCTTGTGGAGCATGGCAAGCTCCTCTTGGATGCCTTGTTCCCACTGAGGCCAGTCTGGGTGATGCTTGGCTTGAGGGCCTCAGCCTCAATGATGATATCATTTAGTGCAAGGGTGAGCTCTGTGTCATCAACTGCTGTGAGGATTTGGTCAGCCATTTCCTCCCCCTCAAGCATTGAGAGGCTGCGGTCCAGTTCAGGTGCATTGTCAATGGGGGTTGGGAGTTGAACTCTGCAAGGTGGTGTTGTGTTGACTGTTATGACTACCTGTCATATACCAGATTCACCAAGTCAAACTCTGGTCCTCCAGACTATCTTTACTTGTTGAGTCTTATCTTCCTTACTCTGGACCAACTCTGGACTTGCATTACTTATCTCTTTGATATGTTTCACCTTGATACCTCAGTTCCTATGTCTTCCTGACATCTCTGTTCCTATGTCATCCTGACATCTCCATTCCTATGTCACTCTGACATCTCTCCATTCTTGTTTTACCTTGACATCCTATCACTCCTGTTTCACCTCTGTACCTTTGCACATTGTATGTTTACCCAATCCCGTTTCCATCTTAGTAATCCACCTTCGATTTACTATATAATCTCTGTACTTCTATCCCATATACCTCAGTCTGAATATCAACAGAACTTGACGTTCTCCACCTCCATCCATTTCTGCTCTACTCCACCAGACTGAACTTGACTCTCCTCGTCTTGTTTGTTGTCCCTCTGACTTGAGTTCATAGTAACTCTTATCTGACCTCCGATCCTCCGATCTCCAAAATCGGGACACCAGACCTATGCAAGGCACACCACATAAGGTGAAGCCAAGTCCCGGACCAACCAAATACAACAACTCTGGCATTCCGGAGTTACACTCAGGGCATGTCAACTGAGTTTGACACTACCCGAGAGTAGGCATATCCTTGAAAAGTCCAGAGGTCAATGATTCTGCTAATTAACTAGCAGAGGTTCTTGTACTTGGTCTAGGCAAGTACATGATCAAGGTTTCAAAGGGTTCAATGGTAGCTTGCACTCAAGAGTAGTGAGGAGTCTCTTGGTAAAGGAAAGATAGAATTTTGAGGGAAGCTCAAGGAGATCTAGACTAAGGTTATAGGGTATTGAACTACAGTTTATATAGCTACAAGATAGTGCATGGACCAAATTGAGGGTAGGCATATTGTTAAGCAATGACTAAGAGAAACAAGTCATTGATGAGTAATTGATGACTAAAGAAGATGAAGTAATCAGCTGATTAGTAAAACAGATTGGCTAAGTGAGAACGCATGACTTGAACATGCAAAGATTGTAACATGGATAGCTTTGATGCAGACTGGCGCAGCTATGACAACTATACCTTCTTCTGGGAGGTATTCACAAAGAGACACAGCATCCAGAGACCAAGGTATGAGGACACTAAGTCCTGACAGTGGGCAAGCAAGCCTTTAGACAAAGGCAATGACAAGGACTCTCAGTCCTGACAACAGGTGACCCTTTTGGCAAGGCAACGTGAGACAAGATAAAGCACTAGATTGCAACAAGCTAGGAAAAGCAGTGTAGAACTAGCTAAAGTTACAAGACGATTCTAGCTAGATATATATATGTTGTACAGGGTTTAGGGCAAGCATAGAATTGAATGGAATAACATGGAAGAAAGGACACATTGTCACTGCACAGACCAGTGTGAGGAAAAATGATGAACTAAGCATGAATACTGGACTCGAACCAGCGAATAAAAGGACTTAGCCATGAGTGGAATAAACATGCAATGCTATGAGGAGAAGTGTTGTAGGAGGTTGAAGGTCCAAGTAAGTGATACTAGAAGAGCAGAGAGACAAGGATATCGTCAGGATACAAAATGAGGAGAAATGAGAAGTAACTGCGATGTGGAATTGGGTTAAAATGGTCATGTTGGAAGGACAAAAGAAATAAGTGATGGTGCAGGTACACAACCATAACAAAGATAAGTACTTAGCCAAGTCAAAGTAAAAGTTGAACATGAGAAAGAGAAAATAAATGTAACATAACCTCCTTAGTATGCCTGAACACTGAATCAGGCTTACAAGTCTAAATTATGGTTGACTGGAGAACCAGTCATATTGGCATACATGTTGTTGTCATAGATGTCATCTCCAGGAGATGGAGAGCAAGGGAAGGAAGATCATCTTCCTGTGGTGATTTGAGTGGATAAAGGTGGTCGTCAAGACCAAGTGGATTGAAGAGGTGGAACATGACAAGGGAAGAGCTCTGTCTGGAATGATATGAGGGTGGTTGTGAATGAGAGTGTGTAGACAAAGAGGAGCTGGATGAAGGTTGTACAGTGATTCATTGAGTGGGGCATTGTCCTCAAGTGTGTCCAGGTCACCAATGAAGATAGTTGGGACATTGATATGCTGGACATTCTACTCAAATGTGACCGAGTTATCAGCAGAGGAAGCAACTTTCATGATATTGTGGATGACTGGGAAGAAGAGGGTGATTTCTTCCAGCTTTGTACCAGGCATATTTGGTCCTTTCCAGGACTCAAAGTTCTTCTGTATCTAGTGGAGAGGATGATGCTGAGGGAGTGGAAGGAATGGGTAATGCGACTGGGAAATGGCTTCTTCATGCTAATTCTTGGAGGTATTGATCCAGGTCCAGAAGGAATTTGTCTAGTTCTAACTGGTGGGCAAGGAGAGTGAAGGATGTGGTGAGATTCAAGCGAATGCTAGAGATAACTATGGAAAGTAATGCATATCCTGGATCTTGAGAGAAGGGGTTTCCAATTGAGAGATGATAGAGTTGAAGGAACAACTAGTAAAGGGCCAGGAGAGGAGATCCAAGATCTAAATGGGCGGAGATCAGGACAGAAAGGCAGGAGTCTTGGGTGTATTCAAGAAGTTGATCAGCATATCTCTCGCTTGGCAACTCATCTCTTATATGATGAGCATATATGGGGAGATCCATGGACTCAAGTGGTTGATTAGATGGTGACGGTGCAACAAAGGGTGGTATGTGGATGGTGGTGATACTCCATCCAGGGATGGCCTTGGTGGAAGACATTGTGATAGAAGGTTCAATGTGAGATTGGCAAGAGGGGAAAGTAGGGTGAGAGGCCATACTTTTGTGCAAAGGTTAGAGGTTTAGAAATATTGGATGAAGGATTAAAAGGATAACAGCAGTGATAAATCCAAGGATTTCAAAAAGTTATATAAAGGTGAGGAAGAAAAGATAGTGATCTTTGCTTTGGAGCATTTGAGGGGGCACTTACATAGAGGCATCATGTCTTAAAGGGTTACAGGGAGGAAAGGTAGAGGGAAAGCATCTCTTATAGGTTTCTAGGGCAGACCATGAATGTTTTAAGTTGTTTTCTGGTTCCCATGAATTATTGGTGGTGGAGTATCCTTTCCATCAGATCAGGAAACGAAAGCCCATTGGAGTTTTTTTGTGTTTCAGAATTCATTCTGCTTCAAATTCTTCATTTCCATCAATGAGATTAGGAGGTGGTTTTATCCATGGATTTCATTTTCTCTATATGGGAATAAGGGGAAAGCATGAAAGAACAGGTGAATTTTGTTCCATGTGGTAGAAAGATGGAGTTGGTAGGTGAGCAGAGATAAGACTTTAGTGATGGTAAAGGGACCTTCTCTTTTGGATGCAAATTTTGGATTTGGGGTGGAGTGTCTGAGGTTTCTGGCTTCTAGCCATACCTTTTGTCCTAGAGTGAATGGAGTGAAGGGTTTCTTGTTTTGCATAGCCATAGTCTGTCTGGCAAGGTAGTGGGCTGCCAGGGCTTTGTCATGAGCAGTGATAAGGGCTTTAATGTGGTCTTTGACTGCAGGTACATTAGTTGAAATTAGAACTGTGAGAAGAGGACAGGGTTTATAGCCCATCATGAGAGAAAATGGGGATTTGTGTTATGTTTCTTTTTCTTTTCTTACCATTATCCTTGCCTTTTCCCTTGGCTAAGTACTTAACCTTTGCATGTTTGAATCATGCATTCTTGCTTAGTCAACTTGTTTTACTAATTGGCCAATTACTTCATTTTCTTTAGTCATCGATTATGCATCAATGACTCATTCCTCTTACTCATACATATGCCTACCCTTAACCTGGTCTGTGCACATTCCTATAGCTATATAAACTATAGCTTGATACCTTGTAACCTTAGTCTAGATCTCCTTGATTATAAACTCCTCTTGTCTAAAGACTTCTTGCTACTTCTGAGTGCAAGCTATCACTGAACCCTTTGAACCCTTGATCACATACTTGTCTAGACCAAGTACATTATCTCTGTTCATCTATCAACAGAGTTCCTCAACCCAGATCTTTCAAGGCTACATCTACTCTAGGGTAGCCATAACAATTTGCTGGTGATAGAGTGGGAGTGATGATTATGCATGAATTCTGCCATAGGAATGTTTTCTGACCAGGATGATGGTTGGTCACCACAGAAGATTCATAAGTAGGTTTCAATTTCTTGGTTGACCCTTTTGATTTCTCCATCAGTTTGAGGATGATAAGTGGTGGATAAGGATAAGTCATATCTGAGAAGTTTTTTGAGAGCTTTGGCAAAGGAAGAGGCAAATTGAGGACCTCTATCAGAGATAATCTTATCATAGAGTCCCAAACAAGAGAAGACTTTGTGATAGAAAAGGAGAGTGATTCCTTTGGCAGTTATTGATTTCTTGGTAGGGCAAAGAATTACCCCCTTAGTAAGGCCATGGTCCACCATGACAAATAAAGAGTCAAAGCCATTAGATAGGGGTAGATCAGTGATGAGGTCGCAAGAGAGTTGTTTAAATGGTTCTGTTGATGTGGAAGGTATTGAAGTTAAAGGGGGTGAGAATGGGTTAGTGTTGACTTTGTTTTGCTGACAAACAGAGCAAATGTTATGCCTGACCATGGAATGGTCAGGAGTAGCCCTCATAGATAGCCCTCTCAGGGATCACAGAATCTGGAGGCAGGAAGCCTCTGGGTCTGCTTGGAAGCTAAGATGAGGGATGAGGTAGAGTAGCCCAGGATGGAGCCAAGGCTTCGCATTCTTTGGAAGGATCAGATGTTCACTTAGTAGTGGAACAAAAACTAAGGGGATCAAGTGAATTCAATGGGTTCTAGGAATCTAGGAGAGACTATACAAGCAAAGAGGGAGATCTAGGTTAAGGTTACAGGGTATGGAGCTAAGGTTTATATAGCTACTGGGAATGCGCACAGACCATGTTAAGGGTAGGCATAGAAGATGAATGACTAAGAGGAATGAGTCAAAGGAAAGCAAGGAGATCTAAGAATAGGAGAATGAGTCAGAGATAAGTAATAGCGATGAAGAGACAATGAGTCAATGGGAATAAGAAGAGATCTAAGAATTGATGAATCAAGAGAAGGAAATTAAGGATCAAGAAGAAATGAGAAATCAGAGTGAGTCAAAGGAACGAATGAGGAAATAGAGATCAAGGAGATTAGGTTCTGAGTGAGTCAAGGGAGACAGAAGCAGATCAGGAGGACAAGCGGAGACAGATCAGAGGAAAAGGAAGAAGTCAAGGAAGAAGTAGAATTGGAGTGAGTCATTGGAGAGCCAATGACAAATGAGGAGTCTAGATTCTATAATGGATTGGTCTAACTGGTGAAGTCAAGGTAAAGGGTTAGCCAAGTAAAGGTATTCTAGAGTAAAGGGTACTTCAGGAATCAAGGGAGATGTCAAGAGTGATCAGTCATCCTTGTGGGCTGGACAAGGAGACATTGGCTGAGGGTTCAGGTGGTGATCTGATGAGGATGAAGATCTATCACATGGTTGAGGAGTGACAAGAAGAAGGTGTCTATGAGGTGCAACAAGGGGAGTTCAAAGAGAGTGTTTGGAGTAACCATAGATGAGGAGTTTATGGTTCAAATGGGCCCAGTGTCGTTGGTGTAAGGAAAGAGATGAGGAAAAAGGTAAAGAGTATGTGGAGTATGATAAATCGTAACAACAACCATCAACATATTGTTTAATGAAGGAAGCTAATCCAGGCCACCAATACTTGGAGGCGACCAGCTGGTGGGTTTTCAAGATGCCAGGGTGGCCAGCTATTGTGTAATCGTGGCATTGTTGGACTATTTCTTTTCAGAGATTTCTAGAAGAAGATATATAGACTCATTCTTTATATGTTAAGACATTGTTGACTATTTGCCAATCAGAGAGGCAGGATCTGAGTTGGTATGGGAGGTCATTGATAGCTTGGAGTTTTTGAAGTATGATGGGATTGGTGGAAGATGCTTCTGCAATGATCTTCTGTAGTCTGAAGTCAATGAGGCATACAAATAAGGAGGGTGGAAGGAGAGTAGTTCCTTCATTATCAAGATCTGAAGAAATGAGATTGGGTCATTGAAAGAGGGCATCTGGTCTGGCTAGGAGTTTTCTGGGAATATGGATCATTTTCAAGTCATAATCTGAGATATCAAGTAACCATCTGGCTTGTCAACAGTTAAACTGTTGGGGTTTTCAGAAGTAAGTGAGATTTTGATGGTTGGTGAGGACCTGGACTGGAAATGGAGATCTGAGGAGGTATTGGCACCACCCTCTGAGGGGTCTTTGTGTCTGGAGAGAAAATAAGGAGGTCATCCATGTAAATGACTAACCATCCTTCTGTGATCATATCTCAGAAAGAGTCATTCATGAATTGTTGGAATGTCATGGGAGAGTTGAAAAGACCGAAAAACATAATGAGTGGTTCAAAGAGTCCTTTATGAGTAATAAAGGCAGCCTTCCATTGGTCACCATCTTTGATGCGTATGTTGTTATATCCCCATCTAACATTGAACTTGGTAAAGACCTTAGTATCTTTGAGCTTATCAATGAGATCGGAAATGAGTGGCAATGGATAGACATCACAGATAGTGTGTTCATTTAGATATTTGTAGTCCTAACAAGAGTGGAGTTGTCCATTCTTCTTTTTAACAAAGAAGGGGGAAGCTTAGGGAGACTGCAATGGTCAAATCTTGTGAGATGCAAGGTTTTCTTCTATGAATTCCTCTGTGGCTTTTTGTTCATCAATGGTGAGAGGATAGAGTTTTCCGATTTTGGGTACAAAGGTTTCATCAAGTTGAATGGCATGGTCGTAGGGTCTAGAGAGGGGAATATGCTTAGTTGCCTCCTTAGAGAAGACTTCTGTGAACTCCTGGTATTCTGGAGGCAGTATCAGTTTTGGTTTCGCAAGTTCTGCATTCATGGCTAATTCTGTGGCCACAGTTAATTTTCATATGGCAGAGGATTCTAGGGGAGCAAATCTAGAACCAAATGTCATGACTTAGTTCAAAGTTCTGTTCTGTTTTGCATGAAGAATAAAATTCTTGGGGCTTTCATATTGGGCTGCAATGTTGTTTTCAAACAGGTAGTTGAAAAGTCTGGCATCATCTATTTGATCCACCATGACATGGTGAGGAGGTTTTGTGGGAGGACAAATCTTGTTAGTTTGCCAGTTTAGGGCAGCAATGTGAAGTTGGTAAAGTTCAGAGGATTTGTTGATGGATTCTTCAATGGACAGCTGTCATTGCCTCCAGTTGATGAAGGGGTTGGCTTCCTTGAGCCAGGGGAGACCTAGGATAATGTGCTGGTTCCACAGTTCATGACATAGAATGTTGCCTTTTGTGTGATTCCTTTGATAGAGAAAAAGAGTTCTGTGGTAAAAAGGATTTTGCTGGAGGAGTTGATTGAAGAGTCTATGTTTTGTATGGGAACAGGTTGAGCAAGTCAAGTTGTGGGTAGTCAGTGTTTTCATACAAACTGCCAGTCTAGGCAGTTGATATCGGCTCCACTGTTAACTAGAGCAGGGGTTTCGATGGTTTATAAGATACTAGGGATGATGAGTTCCAAAGGAATTTGCATAGAGTTTGATCTCATCATTACAGTTACTGAAGTACCATCTGGGGACAATTGCATTGACTGAGGTCCCTGTTTTAAAAATCCTTCATGGGAAGAGAAAACTCCACTTTTCTAACAGTGGTTTCTTCTTCCTCATCATCTAGCTCCACTAGCTTTGGGACATCTTCTTCTACCTTGGCTACCTTCTTCAGGTTAAGAGGACATTCGAAGTTTCAATGCCCAGGTTGTCAGCATCTAAAGCATAGCCCCTTTCTTTTACATTCTTCTCACTCCTTGTCAGATAGTTTCTGTAGTTTGGTTACATCAACATCCATAGCATTTGGGTCCTTTTCAGTACAATGATTTGATTGTCATTGGGAAGGGTAAAATGGTTTGTTGGGCTGGTGATTTCATTTGGTGATTTCCTTGGCTCTAAGATGTTTTTCCCAGAAGAGCTTGGCTTTGTTGTACCAATCAGCTGTGGTAGATGGTACAGTATCCATGGAATAAATTCAAGTCATGATCCAGGATGGGATTCCAGCAGAGTAGTATTTGATGAGAACATCGTCCTGTAATTCCAGCTTGGCAAGAACTGCATAATTCTGGAATTGGGCAGTATATTCTGCTAGGGTGGGCAAGTACAAATCCTCACCTTTCTTTATCATGCGAGTGGTGGCCAGCCAGGTGACTGAGCTTAACTTAACATTATGGTGTTTGAAGGCCTTCTGAAACTTGGTAATGAAGTTGGCATATTTCAAGGAGATTACTACCCCTGCTGAGATAGCAGCAGCTCTGAAGGTGGTTGCCTAGATAAGGGCAGGTCCTTTGGTCATGGAGGACAGTGTGAAGGCAACCTTCTTTTTGTCAGTATCATAGACAGCAGCATTGACATGGAGGTAAAATGCAATGGAGTTCAACCATTGTTCTGCTTTGGTGAAATCTCTGTTGAAGACTTCTGCAGTATTAAGACAGAGTTCAGTGGGTTTAGTCATCATGGTGGGACTAGGTAGTGGATAGTAACATCTGAGTTGGAAAAGCTAGAAGCATCTTCTTCTTCACTGGATTCCAAGGATTCTTGGGGTGGTGGACCTTGCTGAGTATGAAGGGTCCAAATTCTAGGGTTCAAGGTGGGAGTTCAAGGTTGAATGGTGACTTGCTAAAGAGTAGTTGTTCAAGGGTGATAGTCTAGATCTTTTGTTACAACTACCTGAGAGTAGGCATATCCTTGAAAAGTCCAGAGGTTGATGGTTCTGCTAATTAACTAGTAGAGGTTCTTGTACTTGGTCTAGGCAAGTACATGATCAAGGTTTCAAAGGGTTCAATGGTAGCTTGCACTCAAGAGTAGCAAGGAGTCTCTTGGTAAAGGGAAGATGGTATTTTGAGGGAAGCCCAAGGAGATCTAGACTAAGGTTACAGGGTATTGAGCTATGATTTATATAGCTATGAGATAGTACATGGACCAAATTGAGGGTAGGCATATTGGTAAGCAATGACTAAGAGAAATGAGTCATCAATGAGTCATCAATGACTAAAGAAGATGAAGTAATTGGCTGATTAGTAAAACAGATTGGCTAAGCAAGAATGCATGACTTGAACATGCAAAGATAAGTACTTAGCCAAGTCAAAGTCAAAGTTGAACATGAGAAAGAGAAAAGAAACATAACATTGACAGCCTTATCATTGATGATGTCAAGTACATGCTGGCTAGGCTGACAAGTGTGTTTCAGGTGGGGCTGACTAATGGGGCCAGGAATGAAAGGAGGTGACATAGGGACAGGAACATGTGGCACAGTAATAGGCAAGGCAGGTAATGCCAGCAGTGGCTGTTGGGCCATGGGTACATGCACAACATCACTTGGATTGATCACTTCATCCTCCCCCTTGATGTTGTGCTGTGCTGGTTGCCAGTAGATGTTGTGCTTGATTGTGACCATTTGTTTGGATGGCCAGTAGACTTGGTAAGCATTTTCCATCTGGTAATCAATGCCCATCCATCTAACTTTGTCAACACACCAGGTTAACTTATCTGTATATTCCTTTCACACATAGACTTTGCTGCCCCATTCATGGACTTGACTCAAGTCCAGTTTCTGTCCAAAAGTGATTTTGTATGGAGTCAGGCCATTCAGAACTTGGGTGAGTGTTCTGTTTTTCAGCCAGATGACATGTTATGCCACTTCACCCCACAGAAATTTGGGAAGTCTGCTTATGTGCAATAGTGCACAGACACACTCAAGGATCATTCAATTTAGCCATCCAGTGACTCTGTTGTGCTGTGGGGTGTCATGGGTGGTGAAACACTACATGGTACCCTGGTGCTTTAGGTATGTGATGAATTCTTTACCCTGGTACTCTTCCCTGTAGCCTGAGTGCAGCAGACAAACTTTTGCTGCAAGTTCACAGTCCAGCCAGGCTTTGAACTTTTGGTATGAGTTGAATGTTTCGCTCTTCTGACACAGCATATCTGTAATGGTAATAGCTTCAACACAGTTGGCACTAGTGCAGCTTTGACAAACATTCCTTCTTCTGGAAGGTACTCATGAAGAGACACAACATCCAGCAAGACAGGCAACAAGGACACTTGGTCCAGACAATGACAGATTGGCCTTAGACAAAGGCAACATGAGAGGAGTGAGGTAATATGCTAGATTGTGAGAAGCCTAGCAGAGAACTAGCTAAAGTTACAGGACAACTTTAGCTAGTCTTATATATGTAGTATAAAAGTTTATGGCAGGCATGGAAACTGGTAGAACTTCATGGAAGAAAATAACATGTCATCACTGCACAGACCAGTGTGAAACATAAGTTATGAGCTAAGCAAGAATACTAGACTCGAACCAGCAAATAAAATAGCTTAGTCATAGAGGGGAAGAAAGGAACATGCAATGTCATAAACAGAGGTGTTGTAGGAGAGAGGGTCCAAGTAGGAGCATTACTAGAAAAGAGGCAAAATGAGGATGTCATCAGAATACAGGATAAGGAGAAATGAGAAGTAACTGCAATGTGGGATAGGGTTTAGATGATCATGTTGGAAGGACAAAAGAAATAAGTGACAGCACAGGTACATGACCATAACATTATCCCCTTCATAGACTTGTGTCCCTGGCACAAGAGATTCAAGAGCAGTTCACTCAATTGGTGCTTCCAAAGGTAGGGTGTTCATCGTCACCAAAGTCCCTGACAATGCAATCATCAATGAGATGTCCCAGCTGGTTACAATTACCACAGTGGTGATGGGGACAGACTCTCAGTCCATGACCCCATTGAGTGCAAAAGTTGCATTGGAATAAGAGACAGTGGATGGTGAGATGTCCAGGGGTGAGGACATGGCAGTGAGGGCAGGAATAAGAGGGGCAGTTGCTCTTCCAATATCCCAGTTGTTGACACAAGTGGTAGTGATGTTGAGACTTATCAACAGGAGGATGGGGATGAGAAGGGGAAGGGGAAGGGAGGGTACAGAATGGAGAGGATAAGATATGCCCATGGATAGACGTCCAATGGAGGTCAAGGTAGATTGGGTGGTCAGGGGACAGAATGTTGAGAGAGAGGATATGAGTGGAGGTCTCACTGTTGGTGGATGAGGTGGACGAGGTTAAGCAGGTGATCAAGGGGGGGCAATGGAGTGGGTTGGGGGACAAAGGGATAGTAGGAGGGAGGGATTGCATGGTGACAAGGGGTAGTTCTAGGTAGTGACTGTGTTCATCTTTGGTGAGGGAGGAAAAGATGGGTAAGAAAACATCAGAAAGATCTACTGGATTTAAGGAAACAATAAATTGATCAAAATCTAATTCTCGTAAAAGGTCAACTGTGGTGATGGGGCCAATAGAAAGGGCAGTAAGCATGGAAACATTGAAGGCATTGTCTGTGTGGGTGGGTTTTAAAGTTAGGTAAGTATGGAATATTCATTGAGAATGGTAATAAAGACATAGCGCAGAATGGATAGTAGTTTGAGTAGAAAAGGAAGGAAGGTACTCCAGCATATACATAAGAGGAGCACTCTCCAGGATCCTGGCATAGAGGAGTTGGCAGGGTAGTTCCAGGAGAAGAGATGGTTGGATGGGGTGAGAGGGTGGTGGGGAGGGACATCTACATATGATATGGGCAGGAAGAGATGTGACAGAAGCAGTGATGAGAGGCTGCATATTTGGATAGGAAGGTGGGATGGAATAGGGCTCTGGGGACAAAGATTTTATACTGAAATTGTGGATGTGAGAAGGTGGTGAAGAGGTGATTGATAGGTTTTATGAAATGAGGTAATGGAGAACAAATCCAGGGTAGGTACAGTATGGTGGACAGTCTTCCAGAGGGCGATAGTGACAAACAGCAGGGCAGCACAGATAAAGATAAGGAAAATATAGAAGGGGAGGGGGAAACAATTCATAGGAGGTTCCTAGTTGCCTTGTATTCCTTTAGTAGATTAGTGGCATCCTTAAGGTTTGATTCGGGTTCCCAAGTATTTTCTGATGTTGTGTAACCTGTCCATTTAATAAGATATTTCCATCATCTTCCAATCCCACGATGGGCTAGGATGGCCTTGACTTCATACTATTCTTTGTCATTTATGATATCTGGTGGGGGAAAAGGGAAGGTGGGTCCATATTCAGAGGAGGTTCAATAGGAGAAGAGCTTGGAGGCATGGAAGATGTTGTGGCACTTCCAGGTTGGAGGGATTTTGAGATGATATGCAAGGTTAGAGAGGACTTTAGTGATTTCGAACAGTCCTACTCTTTTTGGGGTGAGTTTCTTTGATGGGTAGGGGAAGCAAAGGTTAGTGGACTCTAGCCAGACTTTATCTCCAGTTTTCCATGGATGGAAGGTGGAGGAGATGTGCTCTTTCATCAGTTGTTGTGTCTTCTGATGGGCAGTGAGGGCTTCATCTCATGTCTTGGAGATGATAGATAGACAGGTTTCTAGGGTGGGGAGGAACATTTTTCCAATTGGTGGGTAGGTGTAGGGTTGATATTCCATCATGAGATGGAATGGCGTTTGGTGGGTGGAGGAGTGAGTGGTGGAGTTATGGAAGAATTCAGCTAGGGGGAGGAGATCAGCCCATTGATGACGTTGTCCATCACAGAAGATGTGGAGGTAAGTCTTGAGTTCCTGGTTGACTCATTCCATTTCTCCATCAATCTGAAGGTGATAGGTGGAGGACAGTTTTATGTCATAGGATAGGAGATGGGCAAGTTCTCTAGCGAATGCTGAGGTGAATTGAGGGCCTTGGTCAGAGATGCAGGAGTCATAGATACCAAATCTAGGGAAGACATTTCTGAAAAAGAGGTTAGCAATGCCTGCAGCATTGATTTTTTTGGAACAAGAGGAAAGGCCAAAGATAAGATCAATAGAGATCTGTTGGAAGGGGCAGGTGGCAGCAGAAGGGAGGAGTGAAAGAGCAGGAATGGTGGGGTTGGTATTAACCTTGTTCACTTGGCAGGATGGGCAATCAGGTGCCCATGCTGGGCCATCTGTGGCAGCATCTAGGGCATGTTTGACCAAGTGGTCAGAGGAGGAGGAACATTGCATTTTGGACCAAAGGGCAAGGTTGAGAGCATGGATGATTGTAGGGTCAGGTAGGATAGAAGACTCAGTATTATTGAAAGAAGTATTGACTTGGTCTTTTTGGGACAGGGTGTCTGTAGGGGCCATCTTGGATCTGGGAGTGATGTCCTAGATGATATTGAAATCCTGAAGGAATATACTCCACTGTGCTTGGCAGCAAGATAATTTCTGAGGGGCATGCATATAGGATAGATTTTTGTGGTTGGTGATTACAGTGACAGGGTGGCCAGTTCCTCAGAGGTACTGGCACCATTCCTCTAAAGTGAGGATGGTGGCGAGGAGTTTGTGGTCATAGATGTCATAGTTTCATTTGGTGGAACCTAAGGTTTTGGAAAAGTATGCACACAGGTGGAGGTTGCCATTGGTGTCCTGCTGCATCAATACAGCATCCACTATGGTGAGGGAAGCATCTGACATCAAGGTAAATGGCTTAGTAGTATCAGGGAGGAGGAGAACAGGGGCAGCAGTGAAGATTCTTTGAAGGGCATGGAAGGCAGATTCCTGGTCAGGTTCCCAGGTCCAGGGTTGCTTTGCTTGGGTGAGGAGGTGGAGTGGGGCAGTGACATTTGAAAAGTTAGAGATGAACTTGTGATAAAGGTTACAAAAGCTGATAAAGGAGTGGACTCCTTTTACGTTTGATGGGGGGTTCCATTTGGTAATGGCAGCAAGTTTGGCAGGGTCCATCTTTGCAGAACCATTTCCAACAATCATGCCAAGGTATTCTACCTCAGGTATGTCAAAGGTACATTTCAAGAGTTTCAATGAGAGGTGGAGGTTGCGCATCCATTCTAGGACATGCTCAGTGCAGGCATGGTGTTCAGAGAGGTCGGTAGAATGGATAAGGATATTGTCCATGTAAATTACCAACCATCCTTCTGTGATGAGATCATGGAAGGAGTGGTTCATGAACACCTGAAAAGTGGCAGGGGAGTTACAAAGTCCAAAGAACATGACTGTTGGTTCAAACAGTCCAATGGGGGTGATGAAGGCAGCTTTCCAGGTGTCTTTGGAGCATATATGAATATTGTTATATAGTGGCTCAAAAAACTGTCCCAATGTTTGCATGTTTTGCACTAAATATAATGGTGTTCAATAGCACCTGATTATTATCCAATAGTATGAGTGTATGGAATGTAGTACTTACTCTTGGGTCTCTATTGATCCAAGATTCAGATGTTTTGGTTATGTTTCGGTGAAATGGTAGCCATATTAATATGACAACTCATTGGGACAGTTTTTTGACTTGGAATTCTCATTACATATATTGGACCCTGGTGTGTTGTAATATGATTACATACCTTAGGTAAGTAATATATTATGTTA
>JBBPKJ010000426.1:0-25289 GCA_038089195.1 Brasilioporus rufonigricans
AAAGAAGATATAGATTTTTAGGCCATATCCAATGGAGAAGGAGAGACAGCCAATTATTGCATGAGAAATAGAATTCAATGGAAACTTCTTTGATTGCCACTTTGTCAATTGCCAAAAGGCCAACTGGTCTCCCTCTGATTGGAAAATCAGAATATCCATATAGGCATGGTTGTGCTTTGCAATACTAGGCTTGCTATCAAGCCTCTTTGTAGTCCAGATATTGTCTATGTTGATGAAGATCTTGATGTTCTCCTTTACTATGTCTATTTTGTCTTGCTCAAAGTCCACTTAGATATTCTGTTCATTTAAATTCTTCATGGTCAAGCAATTGTGGACAAAGATATTATATTCTCAGGTACATATAGGATTAACTTCAAGGGAATTCCCTGCATACTCTATCATTATAGGATATATTGATTAATAGTCACTAAGGTTGACATTTTTCCCTATTAAACTTGACATCATCAGAAAGCTGTATTCAAATGGATTCCAATCATCCATGAATTTTGAAAATCAGCAGCGTAGTTGTGAAGATATGAGCTCTTGAATATAGTTCATATTGTAATTGAGAGTTGTCCAAATAAGACAAGTGGGCTTAGGATTAGGGTTTGAAGTTATCCAAAAAGCAACTTGTCCTTATGGTTAGGGCTTATAAAGGTTATACAAAAAGACTATGATGGTGCCCACAACACCTAGAATTAGAGTTTATCAAACTTATCCAAAAAGGCTATAGCAATCACAACACCTAGGGTTATGTTAAGACCAGGTACTCTGGTCCAAGTTCACCTAGAAATTGGAGGATGAGTGGCAGAGGTAGAGAAAGGGTAACAAAGGCAGACACAAAGTCTGGTTGGTGATGTTGGAGTTGAAGGATGCAGTGAGGACATCAGTACAGGACTTATGTGTTGTATTCTTGAATAGATCTGTGTTCTTATATTTTAGAGGAGCAGAGATCTGATAGGAGACAAGAAAAAGACAAACAGAGAAGGATAAGAGATTATCTTAGTCAATATTGATGTTAAAGAATATGATACAGGAGATGTTCTTAAATATGGTCAGAGTCAGATACAAAAACAAAAATGGAACAAGGACATGAAGTAACAATAGAGATAAAACATACAATATGGTGGAGGGATAAGAAGATGTCAAGTAAGCTACTAAGGAATGGATAAGGATTAGAATACAAAAAGATACAAAAGTGGATAAAGATCTAGGTGCTACTAGTATAAATCTAAGTGGAGAATGAAACTCTGGAACAGAACTCCAAGGAGTGAGAATAATAATGGACAAAGGGGAGCAGAGGTGGGCAGAGATGGCTAGAGGAGATGCAATAGGGGTCTAAGGAATGGATATGACAGGTTATGGTCATATCTCTAGGGTTAGGACTATTACATAGGATAATCTTCTGTTCATATTCATTATCATACAGTAGCTCAAAAAACTATTCCAATGTTTGCATGTTTTGCACTAAACATGGTGGTGTTCAATAACACCTAATGATTATCCTGTACTATGAGTATATGAAATGTAGTACTTGCTCTTGGATTTCTGCCAGTCTAAGAATGAAATCATTTGGTTATGTTTTGGTGAAATGACAGCCATATCAAAATGACAACTTATTTGGACAGTTTGTTGACTTTATACAAGAAATGGTATTTAGTACTTGGTATGATTTTCCTTGGATAACTGCTTGAATTCTTCTAGGCATGCTTTCTATTCATTTCTATCACTCCTCCACAGAAATTCTTCCCCCATTTGCCTTCACCTTATTCTATAATCTATAAACTCCTGTAGATGCTCTTTTATAATCTAAAAGGTGTCTTTTCAAATAACCCCAAGTATGTTCAATGGGATCGAGGTCTGGAGATTGAGCAGGCCAATCCATAAGCTTGATGTCTTCCTTCTCAAACCTGATTTGAGCTCTTTTAGAAGTGTGCTTGAAATCATTATCCTACTAAAAGATGATTTCATTTATAGGAATCCTAGAATCCTCCATGCTCTGCAACAATCCTTTCTCCAAAATTGCCACATACTATTCAGCATCCATTCTTCTCAAAATCTCACTCAAAACCTCCACACCATTCCATCCAATACAGCCTCATATTATGAGTGATTCTCCTTTAAATTTAACTATATCTTTGATCTTTTTGGAGGCTATCTCCTCTCCTTTCTTTTTCTATATATATTCTTGTCCATCTGACCAAATCACCCTCTTCCAGTCCTCCACAGTCCAATGCTGGTGCTTTAGAGCAAATGCCCTTCTTCTTTTTCTATAAGCAATAGAGAGAAGAGGTTTTGTTTTCTTCACCATAGCCTTAAAAGAGGCTTCTTTAAGGATATTTCTGACTGGTTGTGGGTGGATAGGAGTGCTGAGAATGAAATTGATAAAATAAGTGGCCTAAACTGCATTACTTGCCTTTCCAATAAGAATCTGCTAAACAATAGGATATTTATTGGTAGAAAAGAGTTTTGAAGGACAACCATCATGATGGTTTTCTTTCTTTGATTGGATTTCTTGAAGGACCATAGCCATAGTAGACTTCCATAGATTGGTTTGCAATGCAATTTTCCTCCAGAAAAGATTGAGAGATGCAAGAGAGATGCTATTATCTCTTTGAGCAGCAATGGAATATTTCATAATGAAAATAAGAAAATTCATTTGTGATGGTAGGGCTTATATATACTATACATCAGTGGATTGGACCTTATTTAGCTAATGTTAGTTGAGTTACTAACTAGCTCTCATTGAATAAATTACAAATAGATTGAATTTGTTTCTCCTTTAGGTTACCAAGACTGTGACAAGGATGTGGTCACATTTGATATGCAATCAGACCCTATTGATTGACATAATATAGTATCTAATCTGTAAGATATTCCCATGCTCCAGCAATCAACATGGCCTGCCTACTATCTAACCATGCTCACATTTTGTCATCCTCCCTTATCCTAGCAATTTTATTTTTAACCTATACATACATGGTAACAGCCAAGAATTGAGATCCACACTAAGTGGAAAGTAGTGCCCCTCATACAAATCATGCAATACTGCTATATACTTGCACCTGCAAGGCTGTACAAACTATTGAGATGCTCATCTTGAACACAACAGCATAAATCAAACAGGCTAATGGTTAAAGTGTCAACAATGAAGTATTCAAAAAATTGAGATGAAAAATAATCCCTTTCTCTGTTGCTGTGGAGGTATTCAAATTCACTAAAAAGTTGCTCAATGTGTTGCTGACAATATTAGGTTGCTGAGCTTGTATACCTCTTTGGCTTATGAAGCCTCAATTCACAGTGAATGTGGCACAAGGCATAATTCTTGAAGAATTGCTAGACTATGGCCATAAATAACATCATTTCACACTCTGTGTTCTTTGGCAATGTAAATGCTGCCTGGCCAACAATTGGCTGTACTGCCATTGATAACATCCTGCTGATTATGTTATCACATTCCTTTTGCCTGGGGACAGCATCCTCTGTGAGCATAAGCTGACATAGCTCTGCTCAACCACCTGCAAGAAGCTCTTTCTTCTGGGAGCACATCAATTTGATATTGAAGTCCAGCACACCAGTAGTGCTGGAGGTCAGTTCCATGGGAATCAATAACTGGGCTTGGATAGTGGTAGGAGCCTGTACAGTGGTAGGAGCTTGCATAGAGATAGGAGAGAGAATGGATGCCATGGTTGTGGCCATTGCAGGGGGATTTGGTGGTGGGGAGGAAAGAAGGGAACATGGAAAGTGTATGTATGTGCTGAGGCAGGCCTAATAAAGAGGTAGCAGGGGGTGTGGATGATGAAGGGATTATGGGTGTCAATGATAGCATCATCCAGGCTTCTCATCTGGCTTTGTGAGGCACTGAAGTCTGTGTGCCCTATTGGGAAAAGCAAGTTGGATTGTAGCATGGAGACATCAAAAACCTGCTCACTGTTATGATGCTTGAATCACAGAAATATTGTACATTCCAGACCATCAGGTGAAATGGCTGCATAGCAGCAACTACTGTGAAGTTACTGCTGAGCTGACTCCACATTTCCCCAAAGGCCTTGAGACCAAAATTAGCTTCCAGGTCTGTATCCACATTGGGTTGTGCAGTCACTGGATCCATTGGTACTACAGGGTTCCACAGTTTGTAGTAGGGTTCCTGTATTGGCCCAGCACCTAGAACAGCCAGTGGATTCCATGGCTGGTAGTATGGCATATACATGGGTGGTACATGCCATGTTTCTGACAGCAAGTCTGAATCCTCAAGAGCTTCAGGGAAATTAAGATATTGCTCATCTTATACAGGCCTGGAATATTTCTGTGAAAACTCCATTAGCCTGGCAAATACAAAGAGAACAAAAAAGACTGGGCTGACATGTCTGGAGGACATGCTCAGTTATGGAGTTGTCATTTAACAGAGCCTCCAATTGTGTTAATATAGATATGTAGTCAATACAGAAGGAACTATAGAACTGAATCTAAAGTTTCCTACATGGTATTCCATGCCCTTTCATTACTGCCATCAGAACTGTCAGAACTAGTATTGTAATCTTTGTCAAAGAGCAGAACTGTGTTCCATCGGAACACATCTTCTTGTTGTTCCATGGCTTGTTGGACATTTCTAATGTCCTGTTCTGCAATGGTGAGGTCCACAAGATTTTCATGGTATGCCCTATTCTGTAGTGCCACATCATCCTCAACATTGACAACTGTTAATCCTCCTGTGTCATCAAGAAGTTCCTTCAGGATGTGAAGGTGTTCCTTGTTCATAGCAGGGTCCTGCTCACATTACTTACAAATGACATTGAGGAAATTCCTACACTGCTCTGTTGACTTGAGTTCTGCCAAGCAAAGTGCCATATAATAGGCAATGCACTTGCAATTTGCAAGTTTATAAGCATATGCACTCTCCAAGACACTGTGAGGTGTGTTGGGCAAAGTCTCAATGAAATAATCCTTGGATAGGTCTATGGGAGTGGCTTGTAACCAAGGAGAAGACTTGGTCAGTGAGGTGTATGGTTGGTAGCAAGGCCTGCTCTGCTTGAAATAAACTGTGCAACCACTGAAAGAGGTGCTGATGGGCTTTGTTGGTGAGTGGAAGTAAGGCAAAGCTCCTCTAGTGGCAGAGGTAGGCATGGTAGGGGAGACTGAGCACTGAAACAAGGATTGTCATGTAGTGGAAACTTGGCATTTGGTTCAACAAACACTAAGTTGCCCTCTGGAGGGCTAGGTAGAGAAGATGAATCTACAGTTGAGGTAAGGGAAGGAGAGAGATGAGGCATGTTTGAAGTGTGGTCTTGGAGTGGGCCTTACATATGTGTTGTTATGCCATGTATAGTGAATGTGAGGGAGAGAGAGGTAGTTAAGTCCTTTGGAGTCTGACTTCAATGACCTGACTCTGAACCCCACCCCATCGACTCTGCCCAAGCTGTTTCACCCTGCTGAGGATGTTATAAACACATGTCTCTTCCACAAATTCCTACTTCTCCTGCATTCATATGCCATGCCAACAAGATCAATGTCTCTGGAGAATATCATCCTGTTTCTAGAGCTATTTACTCAGGAATAGGTAAAACATTACTCAACTGCATTAAGGAGGATGAGCCAGAGCTTGAGAGATGCCATGAATATCAGATCTACTATCCATTTGCAAGTGATGGCAAATGGTCATTGGCAAAGTTCTTGGCATTGAACATGATGAAGACACAAGTCACTAACTTCTTGAAGTCACCATGGATATGTATTGATCAGTTGCACAATTTCTACACTACTTACAAGTCTTCAGTTCAAAACCCAGGCAAAACCATCATTCAATACTTCAGATCAAATGTTTTGCTGGCTCAATGTCCTTCCCCAGGGAGCTCAGTGGTATTCTACCAAAATCAATGTAAAGGGGTTTAAAATGACACAGGATGCCTACTTGATATGGTGTGATGGCCTCAAACTAGTTAGAAACTTGTTCTCCAACTCCATATTTGTGAACTATATGACCTATGACCCCCACATGGTCAAGTGTGGTACAGAGTGGGAGTATAGTGAATTCTTTACAGGAACACATGCATTTGCAATCCAAGTGAGTCATCAAGACATAGTTAGAGTGAATCACTAAGCTCAAACTTATGTTAGGATCAGCTTCCAGCTGGTGCAACAATCATTCCTATTATCCTTGCTTTGGACAAGACACCAGTTACCCAGCTCTGTGGAGGATTAGAAATGCACCCTGTTTTTTTTTATGATTGGCAACATTTAGTTGGACATCAGAATGCAAGCATCATCACATGTGTGGCATTGTGTGACATTCATACCATTACTGTCTTTCAAAGTCTATTCTGAATTCAAAATCCTCCTTTTATCTCAGCTTTTCCACTGGGTGTTAGATGTTGTCACTGCATCTCTGAAGAATGCAGCCATAAGTGGCTGTATACTCTCTGATGCCAGCAGACACAATCAGAACTGTTATACACCTCTTGTAGCATACATTGTTGACCTGCCTGAAGAGCAAACAATCACATGCATCTCCAAGAACACTTCTCCCATCACTATGGCTGAGCTATCTGAATTTGGAAGTCCTATGCCTACCAAGCCACAAACATGTGATACCACACTCAAGCAAAAGATCTCTGCAGAACTGTTGATCCCTGGGATATTGCCACCTTTCAGAAGGCAGCAAAGTGCATCAAGCTCCTTGGTGTTCACCCACCTTTCTAGCATGACTGACAATTTGCATAACCTTCCCTTTTTCTCACAGGCAAGATCCTACATATGCTACACAAATTTTTCTTCAACCATGTCCTTGAGTGGTGTAAGGTTGTAGCAGGTTCATGCATACTCAACCAGAGGTTTATGAATCTTCATAACTGTGTTTGCTTTGGCCACTTTGCATCTGGAGTTTCTCACCAATCACAGATGATGGGTCAAGATCACCATGACCTGGAAAGACAAATAGTTCCAATCTTGGATGGTGCTGGCATGGTCACTGATGATTTCATTCATGCTATTTGCACCCTTGTGGAATTTATTTACCATGTACAGGACCTAGTGTACACTGACTCCTCTATTGCTGAGATGAAAGCTGCATTGGCAGATTTTCACTCAAGGAAGCAATGCATCATCAATATCAGGGCCTGAAGGGGAACAAAAGGGACCATCAATCACTTCAACTTTCCAAAGTTGGAGCTAATGTTGAGCTTCATACACTAGATCAGGGCAAATGGTGCACTTATTCAATACACAGTGGATGTGACAGAGTGTCTGCTCATTACTTATTGCAAGGCATTGTTCCCACATACCAGCTGCCAGTCACACTTCTATGTTAATCAGATTGTAGAGATTCTCAACCACAAAGAGAGCATATGACTGTTTGATCTCTACTTGGCCTGGTGAATGGTAACCCAGTCCTTGATGGATACAATGATTCAAACAGAACATGCAGAGGTCACTATCATTAACTTCACTCTCAAGTTTCTTTGGCATTTCTTACCTGAAAAGCTTATGTTAATGTCTTGTGGCTCATGGCCATGCTGTAATCACTTCCAGAACTCAAACTCCTTTGTTTCAATGGATGGAGAGACAGCAAGCCATGTCATGACTCATCTGGATCACAGTATGATGTCTGTTGCACAAATGCAGACACTTTATTATCTTCCAGATCTTTCATTTGTCATATTGCAATGTATTGAAGGAGCTCCACAAGGTCATCTGATGTGTGGCTGGGATGTGAAGGAAAATGTGTCTACATGGGACAAATTTTGTATCCAGTCACACTCATCATTTTGTGGGCAGTTTGTGAATAAAAGCCAAGCTGTTCAAGCTTATCCACCCTCTGAAGAACACCCCCTTGAAAACTGTGATGCAGTACTTCTCTGCTGTAAGGGCAGCAATTCATACAGCACAAGATCTGTGTTGTTTACATCTCATATTCTTATACTTGAATTTGGATGTTGCACAAGTCCATGCAATATTCATGTCAAGGACCACAAGTGACATACCTTCCTATCTCACTGCTGTGCCTCTTTGCTACATGTGCTACTTTTGGATTCTTCCACTTGCAAGTAGTCATCTAAGCACTGGACTTTACCAGGTTGAGTGCATGGTCCCTCCCATGGACTGTGCAACTGGTATTATTCCCCTGACTGATGTTGTCTGGCTGCTTGATCTCATTCCTGTCTTTGACACTGCAATTGAAGGTATAGTTCCTAGTAGTGCAACATGCATGAAGGGCTATTTCTATTACTATTTGAATACATTTGCTGATAAGGAGACATTCCACACTTTCCAACACATCTTACAGTGGTATACAAGATGTACAAGTGTTATTGTAGATTTTAATTCATGTTCACCCCACTGCTCAGACTACTTACATAGTCAGATGTGATCATACATATCTGCAGATAGCAGTGTCCCAATAATCATAAAAAACAATAAGAGCATGACATTGGGATTAGTTTGCCAGCCAATCAAAATACTGCATCCCATGATCATAAACATCTGTAAGCAGTCAAAGCTCTGCCAACCACTTATTTCATTTCATCCATCTCACTGATGTAGGCTAATTAATGACATAAGAGTAACATAATATATTAATTGCCTGAGGTATGTAATTATATTACAACATACCAGAGTCCAATATATGTAATGGAAATTCAAAGTCAGAAAACTATCCCAATAAGTTGTCATTTTGATATGGCTACCATTTCACCAAAATATAACCAAATGATTTGAGTCCTAGACCAGTAGAAATCCAAGAGCAAGTACTACATCTCATACACTCATAGCATAGGATAATAATCAGATGTTATTGAACACCATCAGATTTAATGCAAAACTATTAAGACTGGGAAATCTGATCCAAGTCCAGCTGGAGTTAGGAGAGCTTCAAGTGGAGCTAGAGGGAAAGATGTTGGAGGTGGACATGAAGTCTGGAGTGGAGATGTCAAAGTTAGGGGGATGCAGTGAGAATGTTAGCATAGGACTTATGTATCATATCCTTGAGCAAGCCCATGCCTCATATTTCAGATGGATGGAGCTCTGACAGGAGGAGTGGACATGAGAAGAGGGAGGGACAACTCAGAGGATGTCCAAGATGAGTGGAGATGAGGAGAGAGTCAGACAAGAATAGGAGCATGTCTAAGTTGATATTTGAGCTACAAAAACAAATACAGGAGGTGTCCTTAAATATGGGCAGAGTAAGATACAGAGTAATGAAAGAGGAACAAGAACATGAAGTAACAAATAAGTGGAAGAGTCAGAAGTGTCAAAAATGTAACCAAAGAATAGATAAGGGTTGGAATACAAGGATATACTAAAATAGATAATGGTCTGGACACTTCCAAGTGTCCCAGTATTGGTCTGATCAGAGATACAGAACTCCAAGCATGAAGAGAAGAAGGTGGACTGAGGAGGCAGAGATGACCAGAGATGGTTGGAGGAGAGGCCAGAGTGGCAGAGATGGAATGGAATGCATGGATGTGACAAAAACCTGCAAACATTGGGATAGATTTTTGAGCCACTATACATATCACTACATGGTTAATATGTTCCTAGTTATAACATTGACATTCACTGAAGATCTGATGGTGGTTCTGGTGGTTCCAGTAATTGTAATGATTCTATATTTTTGAAATATATGCTTTTAATGAGCATATCTCAAATAAACTCTTTAAATGTACTTTACATTTGAATTTGATTTCATATATCTGTTATCTCATATAGATAGACTTCAGATCTTGTGTTTTTATGCTTTATCAATTTCAATTGCAACCACTTGGATCATATAGTAATGTTAGACATACCTCATTAACACAGACATTGTTATTGGGACCATTGATGACACTTTGATTGAATCTTCAGAGCCAGCTTCTTATTACTCTTTATTGCTCAATTCTTTCATTTTCAAACAGAAGATTCATATTCAATTGTATTTCATTATGCTGAATTAGCCTTCTGAAAGCATGAACAATGTTTATTATAAAAAAGTAGCAGACATGAGTGAGGAGGAGGCACATCTCATTCAAATGGCCAATTTCATTGCTAAAAAAATATGTCACACAGAAAAAAGATATGAGAGCAAAAAAAAAGGAATACCAAGTCTATAAGAGGATTAATATGTAAGTGTTCAGCTGCTCACCTTACTCTCTGGCTTGGAGTGATGACAACATGTAGAAGCAATGAGGACTGTGAAAGGAAGAAGGCATGGAATAGAGCATACTGGTAAGTTTTGGTGATCAATTGAACAGTTACATTATAACTAATCCCTTCTACAAAAAACAAGGGTATCCAAGGAGACAAGCTCAATACACAAGGTCCAGGCATGAGACCAAAGGATGAAAATATGCCCAGGGCAGACATACTCAGCAGAATAAGCCTCCTGACAACCCCTCACTCAGCTCAATTACATGGAAGAAATACTTGGTGTACAACTAGACAGAAGAGCCAAGATGACAGAGTGGAGTGGTTGAGTGGACAGCAGACAGTCCTCCCATTTGTCAGAGTCAAAACAAAGGACAGGTTGAGGAATGCACTGGAGAGAGATGCAAAGTATATCAAGTATATCAGAGTACTGCCAGAGTTGACACCCAAGAGCACAAACATTGTTTACCTTGTGAAAACAATAAAAGGTTGCTGTTGGATGCTATACAAGAGGCCCTAGCAGATAACAAGGTCATTGTCATCTGTAACTTTGTGGATGTCAGTGACTTTGAGTTAACTAAGAACAGGTTATATGAGGAGTCTCTTTTCTCACTAGACCTCCAACTCACTGTACATGGTGAGTGACTTAATGCTTACCAAACATATTATCTAACTGCATTGTAGATATGATGATTTGAGCAGTGGAGTTCAATGAACCTTATAGCAAGATAATGCTGCACAAGGTCTTAAAAGAGATCAATGACATCAAAAAGGTCAAGGCTGCGCTGGGATTCCAATTAGTGGAGCTGACCCTTCCACTTCCATTCAAGTGAGCATGATTTAGCTGTTTTTGAATTGGCTAACATATAAATTAGTAAAATGGACAATAGTTTCTGCTTTGGATGGAATCAGACACATGAGAAGACATTAGTTCATGACCAGCCAATCATAGCAGACTGTGGACAGGTTATGCCTGGGAACTTATATATTATGCAGGGGTCCTCACATATGTGCACCATAATGCTAAGGGTACAGTGATGTATCTTGTGCCTTTTTTGAGCATCAAGAATAGGATTCTTTGATTTATCAATAAAGACAAGGTAAAATAGACTCAGTGTCCAGATCTGCTAAGTGAGGAAGCAAATGGTGATAACACACCATGGGGATTTTTGAAGGAGATGGAAGTTCAGACCATGCATTTAAATGCAAGAGACTTCATGCAAATGTTTTTGGCCTTGATTGCAAGGATGTTGGTGGTGATCACATGCAAGATCATGCCACCAGGTCAGGTGCACATGGTATATACATCCATGGCTGGGTTTTGTAGAGGAGGGGGAACTTTCTACAACCTGGACACAATGCATTGTTTATCAACACTGCTGGAAGATCTTTCACTGACTAGATGCATAGTGATATGCTCGAGACACTATGTCAACTCATTCTGGCACTACCCACTTTAGTCAAGCATTGAAGTAAGCAGTAATGAATTTTTAATTGATCGTGTCTAAATATGGGCTTAGAATTGTATGAGCAATCAGTGATTGCACTTTGTGGCATGAGGGTTATCACAAAAAGCATATGCAGGAATTAGAGGACCATTTGACATCAGCCATGCTTGGTTAAGCACAGAAAATCACACATGCAGTGCTGCACCATTTTGGATTGAAGAGCTTTGATGGCTACTTGAAATAATAGTCTCATGCAGGGGTAGATCCATAGCAGAAGGAGGTGGAGGTGGATTTGACCTAGGTGTTGGATAAACCTTGATAGTTACTTCATTAGTCCATTGGTGGATGTACCATCATCCTAGATGTATTCACATTGGGTTAGTGTGGATATGATTTGTTACAAATGGTGAATTTGCCAGCTTTGCAATGCATGCTCAGCTGCAGTGCTCAAGTTCAGGGTTTCATTATCAAATCACAGCTCAAACATGTTGATTTTCACCAGCATTACTTTACTGGGTAGTCCATTGTATGCACAAACAAGAATGGGCTGGGGTGCTTGGTTCAAAGGGAGAAGCCAAGCATTAAATTGATGCTGCATGAACATTAGATGAGGGTAGCTTGGGTTTGCACAGGCAGAAGACAATTCTATGTACCATGATAGACTCTAAAGTTAAAAGACCTGATCAGTGGCCTACTTCTGCTTCTTTACATGGCTGGTAGCATATGCTATATCATGGTCTACTATATCTGGAATTGACAGGGTCAAAGACAGAATGGAACTTGGATACAAGATAAGAAAACATGAGTTCTGCCATCACACTATTCTGAAATGATGATGGATTGTTTTATAAAATCATTGAATTCATATAAATCCAGCTGAATCCCAGGAATTAGTGGATAGAAGATAAGGGTGTGTGTCTGGAGTAGTTAGATTCATGACATGAGAACAATATTTTGAGCCAATTAAGGCAAATAAGATTTGTACAAGTACCAGAACATCTGCAACCATTATACTGACAAGTTAGATTTCATTTTGAAAACTTTGGATTCATAGACATTATATGAGCAACTTAAGGTCATCACATTTTTTTTCCTTGTATTTCTATTCCAATTATCATCATTCATGGCTTACTAGTACTTTTCAGATGACTCTCAAATTGACAGACAAATTTCACAGCATAAAATGAGCATAGGTTGTGTTACCAGGTGGATTAGTGTCTAACTTAGATCATGATCAAAGTATGGATGATATCTGGAAGGCAGTTTCATGGCACAATTGAAAAATATCCTTGATGGCAATTCCTGATCTTGGAGAGGATCAGCAAAGCTGTAATTGCAGAATTGTGGTACATCACCACCAAATGTGCCTGTTGGAGACTTTTCATATGATTCAGCATATAATCATTCAAGATATATGAAAAGATGGGAGGAAGGTGATTGACATCCAGTCAAGGATGGAACAAATTATCTGGGTGAAAACAACATTACAATGTCATTTACAAACACTGGGATATCATACTGGAGGGTAGGAATGGATGGGATAGATTGACAACACATCAAGGATGTGAATAATGTCCTAAATTGATTTCATCAAGAATTTGACACATGGAAAATGATAACTGTAAGAATTTAAGTGGTTCTCATGCTGTCAAAGGTCAATGGGACATTCAAGCATAGTGAGACATTTGATATAGTAATAAATGGAGCTATGTAATATAGTTCACAAAGTATAAATTTGTGAACAAAAAAAGGAGTAGAAGTAAAATCAAATCCATGTAAATGGTAATGTTGGCTGACTGGTATACTAGAATGTTATCAGGTGGAGAACAGTGCTTCTACTAAAGAAGATCAAAAACAAAGAGGTAAGTAGGGCAGTGATGTATGAAATGGTGTTGATTTGATGATCATGATTAGGGGCAATTTGTTCAAGCTAGCATTGGATTTCTGAAATTATCAGAATTAATCTAATGGAAAGCCAGATTTCAAATTTATCTGCTATTCAGTGGAAAACTTTGCAAGAAGGTTAGTATATTGCTCTATATGTGAAAGCATAAAACAAAAGATGGATTTGAAAGAATAAGAATGGCATGGTGGTGGCAAAGGTTGCACAACAGCATAACTTGAGTGTTCTGGATTTGAATTATGTGGTTTGCATGAGAAAGGATTCTGGATGTTGGAATTAGTGGTAGCAATGGAGCTTGAGTCTATATTACTGGAGTCAGATGAATATGATGCAGAAATTGTCAATAAGACCTGGAACAGACTGATTAAAGAGATAAACATGAAAATCCATGATTCAACCTTGGTAGTAGTGTGTGGTGGTGCACCAATGTTCAAGTTGAAGTTCTGCAAGAAGTCAATAAAGCTTCAATTCAAAGACATGAATTAAAGATGGAAGTTGGTGGATGGAATATAGCTCACAGAACACTAGGAATCTGTGAAAATATTGCAAACCACAACACAGTAAGCATAAAGATGTTCATCAATCTGATTGAGGATGTTGGAACTTGTGATAATTTTCTTCATAGAATGGATAAGAGCCTAGATCATCCAATATAAATGAACTCTCTGCTAGACTCAAACACAATATAGAATCAAATGATGTACATGAACATCAGGCAAAAATCCAAAGAGAAACAAAGGAGAACAAGTACCTGTTCAACAGCTCTGGATCTAGTATCATCCATGCATTGACATGGACTTTATAGTGATAGAGGTTGTTGATACATCCAGGATTCCTGACATTTCCACACTACAACCATTGTAAAATATGTGCATATGTGATTGGAAATGTAGGAGTGAAAATATAGGCAGCTATGCATCCAAAACAAAAATATTGTCTAATGTTCATTTGTAAAGTTTCCATTGCCTTTAAAAGGGCAACAACCCTTTCCAATGATGAAATGTAAACATTGTGACAGTGTGCCCCAAAAAGAGAGATGTAATATATATGTATGGTTTCTTGGATCATTTCAATGTTTTGTATTCTAAAACATGTCCTAGAATAGAATCCAACCTCTAGAGATGCTATAATGTATAGGCATAGAGGTCACTAGGATTTATGATAGGGATGGGATCAGTGAAATAGGAATGAAAAGCAGTCAAAGTAAAGAGATGTCAAGTGAATATCATAATGATCTGAGGAACAGATCTTAAGTACAAAAAGAGAAACAAATTGAAGGACTAAGGGAGTTGGTTCAAAGATATGAAGCCAGACTTCATGATAGAGGATGACAACAGGCTGAAATTAGTCTGGAGTACTGAAGTTGGACTTGGTGGACATTTAGAGTAATATAACATCTCTATTGATCAACATGGATGTTATATTATATTATAATCATTGTTATTTGTTTGTTTTATCCATTTATTAATATTTACTACAATTTAATATGCATGTCAAATTGTGGCAATCATATATTATTGTGGATTGATTGCTTATCAATCAACTTATATTCTTTTACCACTGTTTGACATATATATTAAATTGCATCAATTACATATGCAATCTTTGAGTATATTATTATTTACAATAAATCATATGTGTTTGTAATGACAACTATTCTGATTATGTTATTAACTCTATTAAAATTATAGAATCATAAAGGGTGATTTATAATCAAAATATTTTTCTAGCTCAAATTTAAAAAAAAAAAAATTGAGACTTTCCACCAGCCATTCAAATAATGTTCATCCAATGTGTTTAATTTAATACAACCATTGAAAATACTACTATATTTTTTAATCAATGCTTGTAAATTTCTTGTTATTCACATGATTTGATCAAAAATAGATACATACATGTATCAATCATTTCAATAATGTTTTCCTAATGTATTAACAATATAAAAGTATTGTTACAATTAGTTATCTTCATCATGACCTCTTCCTTATTATTTTTCATCATAAACATTTTTTTCCAATAGTATTCACTTCTTTCTTCTTTTTTTATTGGCACTGCATTGCTATTGTGGCCTCCTATATTGTCTACAATGTCTCCTGGTATATCTTTACCATCTCTGCCTATGTTCTAATCCATCTCATAGTTGTTTACCTCAACTGTTCAAACTTCAATAGTTTTATCCTGGGACTTTGCCTGACTATTCAACTAGGCTAATAGATGCTCTGTACACCCTCCAGGATGGTCTAGAGTATCATCTGGGCTAACTATAACATCCAGTGACTCCTTGTCAGCATGGTGGATTATCACCAGACTATATTACTCCTCCTCAAGCAACTTGATTTGGGATACAGTTAAGCATTTCTTGCTGGATTCTCATCTTTGTGAGCATCCATGCCTACTGTCTGAACTCAGTCAATGGTTTCTATAACCTTGACTTGATCCTCACAGGCTCCTGTAAGAACTCTTCTTTTGCTTTCAGTCAATCAAACAATCTGGAATTCTGACTTGATTTCATGTTCTGAAACCATTCAAGTAATTCCAAACCATTTACAATATGTAAGACTTCTCTGATGTTTCCAAATATTCTGATCTTCCAATCTAACTGATTGACCACTGCCCTCAAGTCCAATTCATTCCCTAGCTTGTGAAACACATGATGTCTTGATAGGCAAGTTTGCCAGCATCTCAGTGAGCATGCAGGGAGGCAGTCAAGAAGCAATCATCATTAGACATAATGTAAGGGAATGGGGATGGCAATGGAATGAACCCCCAAAGTTGAGATCTAAGCTAGCAGGGTGAGTTAAAAACTATCAAATGCAATTCAGACTGCATAAATAATGGTAACAGCATTGGAATTGATGAAATATGAGGTGGCATGGATGGTGTAATGAGCATTGTGTGCTGCAACTCTGTCAAGTCTGGTATCTCTAGTTCAAGTCTGACCAAAGGAATGTAGGCTGAGGAGTAGTGAGCACAGAGGTGGACTGGAGATCTGAGTGGGGGAGATGTGGAAGATATTTAGATTGGCAAGGACTTGGTGCAGAACTTATGTGTCATGCTCTTGGATAGGTCCATCCTCTGATGGGAGTTGAAGGTTGGAGCAGAGGTTTGCTTTAGGAGTAGAGTGAGGAGCTGAGGAATGAGGAGTTGAGCAGAGTCAGACAAGAACAGGAGGAAAGAGGAGACTTAGTTGATATTTGTACTAGAGTTACAGGAGAATGTGGGAGGTCCTTAAGTACATTTGGAGTAAGGTATGGAGATATAAAAGGAGAACAAGGACCAATACAAAAGTAAGTGGAAGAATCAAAGATGTCAAACAAGCTTGTAAGGAATGGTTAAGGGTCAAAGAATAACAACATACAAAAAGAGACAAGGGTCTAGGTGCTACCCAGCAAGTCCAAGTGGAGGATGAACTCCAGGATGGAACTCTAAGGGGTAAGAGGGATATTTGAGCTGAGGTGGCACTTTTTGTGTTGGAGAGATGGAATACGACAGTGTCCCCTCATTAGGACTGAGCACTTGAGGCTATGGTAAGTGTGGAGATTGGGTCAGAGCCAATCTGAGGGGGCTGTCAAGCCCCTGTGGAGAGAATGAATAGAAATAGAAATGATAGTGTGGTGGCATCACTTACCAGGTGGAGTCCAGAAATTTTCACCTTGGAGTATAAAGGAGTTGTCTTGGTGATTGAAACATCTGGTAGAGGAAAAGCAATAGAAGGAGGCAGAGGCTGCCCAGCAGTAGAGGGCCAAGCTGGAGTGCCAGAGAGAGCAAGTAGAGAAGAAGAAAGAGAGGGAGAAGGAGAAAGAGATGGTAAGTCCAAGAACATACAAAAAAAGTACTAACAAAATTCTACAGGAGTTTATCAAGCTGACTGACTTGGAGGAGGAGTGTGGCCAGGGACAGAAGTGGATGTGCAGGGGCAACTGGTGCAAGCAGTGCTGGAAATGGAACTGGGAGTGTGTCCCCCTGGTGGCAGAGTTGAAGAGGATGGCATGCATGGAGTGCCAGCAGGGGCAGGCAACCTGCAAGTGGCTGGAGAAGGATTTGCTGCAGGCAGGTGAGAAGAAGAAGCATCCCTGGATCATGGAGGATATATCCAGGGCAGGTCTATTGCAGAGGGCCATGAGCATGGAGGAGAGTGAGGTGGCAGTGGAGGTGCTGAACCAGCACCCCCTCCTACTGCTCTGTATAGCAGAGATAGTGGAGCAACTTGTGGAGACAACAGAAGGGAGGTTGAAGGAGAAGAGGAAGAAGAAGGCAAAAGCACAGGCAGTGCAGATGGAAGGCATGCTGGAGAAGGAAAAAGGAAAAGCAAAGGAGACTGAGGAGACTGGAATACAAGCAGAAGACAAGAAAGAGGAGAACAGAGATGCAGAGATAGAGGAGTATGTAGTATGTAGATGACTTTATTTCTTTTTTGTTTTTTTGTTGTTTCTTTCATTTACTGTTTTTCTTTTCATGTTTTTTTTTTAATATTATCTTTGTTTGATCTTTTAATCTTGTTGAATCGAGATGAAAGTGTGGAGGAGAAACAGAGTGAAAACAGAGATGCAACAACAGGGAACAATAGACATATCAAAGGTGGGAATGCTTGGAGAACCCCATCTATGAAATGGTTAGTGGTCCAGGCTTGTCAGGGTACCTTCAATGAAAGTCCTGAACAAGTTCCTTTATGTGCTCCAACTCTATGGCTAATAGCCAGGAGGTCACTTTATCAGTTCTGGAATATCTGAGCCAACACATCAGATATAGGAGTTGGCAGTGATGCCTCCTTCAATTGATCTTGGAGTCAATGATCTCCCCAATCTCATACTCCAGTTCTCTGTTGACCTCTATTGGAGGTGGTGGAGGTTGGACCTGGTTAGATATAGTATTCAGAGTTGAAAGTTCTAATTGAGAAATGTGAAACATAGGGTGGATGGAATGAAAAGAATCAGGTAAACATAGTATAAATGAATGACTGCCTGGGTGGGCAATGATAGGAAAAGGTCCAAGGTTCTTTTCTGAAAGCTTTTTTGAAGGTCTGGTAGAATGGAAATATTTAGCTTTCACATATACCAGGTTGACAGGAATATAGCACTATACAAGAGCATGTCACTATTGAGTGACAGCAATACTATGTACAGTCAGCTTGAGTAAGTAATAAGTATGGTATGGGAAGCTCACCTCAGTTGTGTATGATAGAATGGACTAAGGTGTTTTGAGTCTAATGGTGCAGATTATATACAAAGACAACTACTGTGTCCAATAAGTGGTGAAGGGTTGTAAGTAAGGGGTGATCTGCAGTCTATACAGTAATATAGAAGAAGGAAAGTATGTGATACAGATGAACAGAGAATCCATAAGATTGTAAGTAAGCAGGTGATGTCCCTTGTCAGGCCCTGCATACACCATGATTGTTAGCAGTCTAGGCTGTGTATGTGCTTGCTCATCTGAACACTCCCCCTCAAGCCATACACAGTCCAAGTTCAGCAGAGGTATCCAGTCAAGTGTCCAATGCAGTGTACATGAGCAAGCTGACACCCTCATGATACAGGATGTGCTGCATAGCAGCATACTCCACACTATAATGTTATAGGGCATCTCCAGTGCTCAAATTGATATTATCTTGATACTGGGAGGTACTTATGAAGAGACACAACATCCAGTAAGAAAATTGACTGAAGAGACATACTGTTATGCCTGATCATCACATGATCAGAAGTAGCCCCTTTAATAGGGTCTGAGGTGTCTTGAGGTGTGAAAAGCCTTAATAGGTTCTAATGGAGGTCAAAAGTGAAGGCCTAAGAGGGACCAGAGTGATGATGAGATCAGAAAGAAGGTTGAAGATGAGATTCTAGCCCAGGGATTTCCTAGTAGTCAAGCATTCACTCAAAAGTGAAACAGAGGCCTAGAGAGATCAAGGGGATTATGCAAGGAGCTATATAGAGCAAAGGGAGATCTAGGTTAAGAATACAGGGTATGGAGCTAGAGTTTATATATCTACTGGGAATGGGCACAGACCAAGTTAAGAGGAGGTATAGAAGACAAATGACTAAGAGGAATGAGTCAATAAGAAGTCAAAGGAATCTAAGAATGGAAAGATGAGTCAGAGATAAGTGATAAGTGACAAAGAAGTGATGAGTCAATGAGAAAAAGAAGTATAAATCAAAGATAGATGACAGAGAGACAATGAGTAATGAAGGGATGACAAATGAGGAATGAGTCAGCAGTGAATCATGAGATTAAGAAGATAATATAAGTCAAAGAGATCAGGGAAGCAGAGAAGTGGAATTGATGAGGGCATGGAAATGTCAAAGGGTTAGCTAAGTAGATGATAAGTCTAGGTGAAGGGTACTTTGGGAAGTTAAGGAAAAAGGTGATCATCCAGTGGATTAAGCAGGTCACAAGGAGATGTGGATGTATATTGGCCAAAGTAGGTCCTGGTACTCAGGTGAACAAGGAAAAAGGAAAAGGATACCAAGTATAAGTGGATTGTAACACACACTGGGAAGCAAAGTAGTGTATTGGATTAATGTAGAACTAGCTAGAGAATACATGAGGTGGTCTAGCTGGTTCTTATGACACTATTGGAGTAGAGATGAAATAATAGATAAATGAGAACAAATAGCCTATGATCACTGCATGGACCAAGATGACAAAGGAGTTAGCTAAGCAGGAACACTGGAATCTCACCAGTAAAAAGAAAGGCTTAGCAAACAATGAGGAGATCAGAACATGCAACATACATATAAGAGAATGTTGTAGGAGGTATTAGTCCAAGGCAAAGGTCAATTGAAGAATAGAGGAACAATAAGGATGTCTTTTGGATATAGTACAGCTAGAAAGGAGAAGAAACTAGTATGAGCAAAGGGAAAGGTATGGTCATGTCAAAAGGAAAGGAGAAAGAGTCCAAGGTGAAGGCAGACAACTGTAACATGCACCAGTAGACAGGGACTGTACAGTGCTGAGTTTTATATGGGGCTCCCTGGGGGTGGACATGGGATTGAGCTCATTGAATTCAAAATGGTGCATAATGGACTCCAGGTATGAGCATTGAGAGAGAGTGGTTATTCTGTTATTGTAGTTACAAGTGACTTCAATGCCAAAAAGCCAGTGGAGCTTACTGAGATCTGTGATCTTGATGTGCTTGTGGATCTGCTGCTCAAACTCTATAACAATTGTGATGGTGATAGTGACTATGGTGCAATCATCAATGTGCACAACAAGGATGATGAGCAAACCTTTTGATTATTTGATAAACACAGCCTGGTTGACTTTGCACTGCTTGAAGCATAGATACCTGGTGAGTATCTCCACTAACTTCTGGTACCATCAGTGACCACTCTGTTTGAGTCCATATAATGTCTTGCATAAATAGCAGACATGGCACAGGTGATTTGGATTGGCATATCCAGGCAGTTGACACATGTAGATGAATTCATCACCTTGTAGCTCACTGTTTAAGTATGCTCCCTTGATGTCTACTTGGTGGAGTTTGAGGTTAAGGTGGGTGGTCAGTGCAAGTACTGTGCATATGGACATGAGTTTTGCAACTAGGGCATATGTATCAAAGTAATTGATGCCCAGCACATATGAAAAACCCTGTGTGACAAGGTGTGCTTTGTAGTGTACAATATTACCAGCTGCATCTTTCTTCATGCAAAAGACCCATTTTGAGCCTATAATGTTTGCACCTGCAGGCACATTGATGAGCTCCCAGGTACCAGCTTTTTGGAGCATTGCAAGCTCCTCTTTGATGCCTTGTTCCAATTGTGGCCAGTCAGGATGATATTCGACTTTTGGAAGTAAGCTGGGCTCAAGCACTTTGGCTTTGGTGATTATTTCATTCAACATGAGGGTGAGTTCAGCATTGTCAACTGCTGCAAGGATGTGGTCAGTTATTCCCTCCTCCTCAAGCATTGAGGGGCCACTGTCTGGTTCAGGCACATTGTCAATGGGACTTGGGAGTTGAACTTTGCATGGTGGTGTTGCATTGACAGTCTTTCCATTGATAATGTTGAGCACATGCTGACTTGGCTGACAAGTGTGTTTCAGATGAGGCTGACTAATAGTGCCAGGAATGAAAGATAGTGGCACAGGAATGGAGACATGTGGCATGATGACAGGCAGAGCAGGTAATGCTGGCAGTGGCTGTTGGGTCATGGATATGTATACATGCATAACATTGCTTGAATTGATCATCTCTTCCTCTCCCTCAATGTTGTGCTGCACTGGGCCCCAGTATACATTGTGTTCAATGGTGACAATGTGTTTGAATGGCCAGTAAATTTGGTAAGTGTTTTCTAATTGTTCATTGACTCCCATCCATTTGACTTTCTCTGTGTACCAGCTTAACTTTTCTGTGTGTTCTTTTCACATATAGGTGTTGCTGCCCCACTTGCATACATGGCTCAGATTGGTTTTTCTCCCAAAAGTGACTTCATAGGGTGTAAGACCATCCAGAACCTGTGTAGGTGTCTTGTTCTTTGACCAGATAACATGTCATGCCACTTTGCCCCATAGGAACTTTGGTAGTCTGCTCACATGTGCTCAAGGATTGTGTGGTTTAGTTGTTCAGCCACACTGTTGTGCTGCAGGATGTCATGTGCAGTAAAACACTGCACAGTTTCTTGGCATTGCAGGTGAGCAACAAAACCTTTTCCTTGGTACTCACCCCTGTAATCTGAGTGCAGCAGGTGAACCTTCACCTTGAGTTGGCAGTCAAGCCATGCCTTGAACTTTTGGTATGACTCAAAGGTTTTGTTTTTCTGGTAAATCACATACATGTAGATAGGCTGCAAATGGTTGTCTATGAAGGTGACATAGTATCCCTTGTCCCCTAGTGTTATGATTGGTGCAAGTCCCCAGATATCTGACCAATGAGGGTGCCAATCTTTTGGGCATGCTCCCCCTCATGTTCTTTGGTGATTGGCTTCCAAGTAGCCTTTGCATATACACAGGATTCACAGAACTTGAAAATATCATTATCCTTTAGTTCTTCTCCCTTTAGACCACTGACAAGTCCATTTTTGACTAGGTGGTGTAACACAGATAGGCATTTGCTGTACTCCAGCAATACTTTCCTTGATGTATGGAGGTACTCATGAAGAGACATAATGTCCCACAAGAAGGTAGACTTAGAGGACACTTGATAGGGAGCAAAGTAGTGCACAATAATAGTGTAGAACTAGCTAGAGATACATGGAGTGTCTTAGCTAGTTCTTATACTACATCAGATGTGTTAAAAATAAATAGAGGGCAACAAGGAGTAAATAGACATGTCATCACCACACAGACCAGGCTGAAATATGTGATGAGCTAGGCAAGAACACAGGAATCAAACCTGCAAGACAAGAGCTTGGTTATGGGAATGAAGGAACACACAGCATTGTAACAGAAACATTGTAGGAGATGAGTCCATATTGGAAGTCAGTCAAAAGAGAGGAGTGATGAAGATATCATTTGGATATAGTACAAGGAGGAATGAGAAGAAGCTGCTATGTGAAAATGGAACAGAATGGTTATGTTGAAAGCTTATGAGAAATAAGTTGGGATGAAGACAGATTACCATAACAGGTGGCAAGCAACTGACAGCACAATGTGGCCAAAATGATGGTGCAACTCCACTATGGTTATAGTATTCATGATGGCACTGCCTGCTTCTTGTTCATGTATGACACAGGTACAATGCCTTTGAAGTATGTGGTATCCTTCCAATTGTTTCACCATCTGACCCATGAATAGTAGAGAAACCTTTAGTGAATGTTGTTGAGAGCCCAAGCTCATCAAGACAACCAATCAATACCAGAGTATATCTGATTTCCAGTGAGTACAGGACTTTGGTAAGTTGTAGCTGCAAGATTTCATACCCATTTGATACCTCAATGATCATGTCACCAACTCCTGTTGCAGTGAACTGTTAAGACTGCATCCTCTGGTCCAAGTCTGACCAGAGATCAGAGGACAATAGGTGGGATTGAGGGGTTTGGTGACAGAGGTGGATGTAATGTCCAGAGCAGAGATGTTGGAGTGGAGGGGAATGCAGTGAGGACATTGGTGCAGGACTTATGTATCATGCCCTTAAGCAGGTCTGTGTCCTCATATTTTGGAGCAGAGCTCTGACAGGAAATGAAAGGGGAGTTGGATGAGGATGAGAGGACTGTCTTAGTTGATATTAGTGTTAAGGTATAGCATACAGGAGATGTCCTTAAATACAGTCAGAGCAATGTATGGAGATCAGAAATGAAACAAGAACAGGAAGTAAGTACAGGGAGGGCATAAGCAAATGTGGCAGAGGGTATGAAACTGTCAGATAAGCTACCAAGGAATGATGAAGGGTCAGAGTACAAGGATATACAAAATAGGATAAGGATCCAAGTGCTGCCAGGATAGGTCTAAGTGAAGGATGAATGCTAGAATGGAACTCTGAGAGGTGATGTGGATAATGAACAAAGGGGATGGAGGTGGCCAGAGATGGCCAGGAAGGCATAACAGAGATTGGAATGGATGGATGTGACATAAACTTCTGACAATTCACAGCTGTAAAAAATTTATTTGGAATGCTTTTGAGGTTCTCAAAATGCTTATAGTACAGGGAATCGCTGGAAAGCAGCAGGAGCATTAGTAAGGCCAAAAGGCATTACCAACCATTCATAGGATCCATAGCAGATGCAGAACGTAGTCTTTCATTCATCTCCATCAGTGACATGGACTAGATGGTATGTGTGCCAGAGATTGAGATTAGTATAGACTTTAGCTCCACTCAGAGTGTCTAGGAGGTTAGCAGTGTATGGAAGAGGATAATAGTCTTTTTTAGTGATCTGTCCTTTTTCTTGACAAATAATATTAGAGTGGTGTGGGGGGAGGTAGATGGACAGATAAACCTGATGTTGAGATTTTTGTCAAGGAACTCCCAGAGGAACTGCTATTCAGTTGCAGAAAGGGAATAAAGCTTTCTGATTGGAGGAAATGTGCCCTCCTCCAGTTTGATTTTGAGGTTGAAAGATCAGTGAGGAGCTAAGGTGTCTGTGTGCCTTTTACTAAAGATGTCTGCAAACTCATGGTACTCTGGAGGTACTCTGGAGAGGCCTACAGGTTCATCAGGGACTATGGAGATGGAGGCAGCACAGGCCTTGACTTCCTTGGGGGACTAAAGGTGGACAGTGAATTGGATGGAGGCCTCCATCTTGCATGCATGCATGAAGGCAGCAGCATTGATGAAGGAGATAGAAGGGCAGATAAAGCTGGGGATCTTTTGGAATACCAGAGGTGGTTCTGGGGTTACTGGGGGCAGCAGAGGTTCTGGAGGGACTGATGGTGACATTAGGCTTGGCATTCTTTTCATAAGAGTCTTAAATGAGATGCTGCTCATAACCCAATCAATCAACAGATTGTAGTAGATGAGCCAACTCTGTTTTAAAACTAGTGAACTTGAGGAATCCAAGGAGGTGACATAGAATGTCTCAGAGGTGATATCCCTGGAGGCAAAGGAAAGAGAAAGTGTTGAAGTGGAGGTAACAGAAGAGCTGGAGGAACTATCAAACAGGTGGAGGGACATAGGAGGGATTGGAGACATAGAGAGATTATGTTTACTGATAAAAGAGGAATCTATGAAGGAGTGAGTGGAACCAGTGTTAATTAAAGCAGGAAAAGAGGTTAGTGAGAACAACAGAATAGATACAAGAGGATGAAGGGAATTCAGATCTAAAAGAGTGAACATGTTGAGATGTAACTCCTTGAGAGCATGGTCAGGTTCAATGTGACTCCTAGCCTGTGCTGAGTCATGGGAATTGCTCTCTATTTTTTTGCCTTCAAAGTGGAATTAGAGAAGGCCTCTGTTGGAG
>JBBPKJ010000427.1:0-25253 GCA_038089195.1 Brasilioporus rufonigricans
CACTGGTGCTGCTATCCTTGTGTTTCACGTGTTGGGATCGCTTCCAAATCGTCTATAGTCAATATAAAACGTGTTTTTCCACTCCAATTGCCCGATATTGCCTCGATGCGGCTGTGGGACCTGGTAAGTGGACCTGACCTGATTGACATATCTAGGTCGCGTTTCAATTTTCCTCGTCGATGCGGTGGATTCGGATGCTCGGTACGTCGTCTAAGATGATGTGGAGGTGCTGTGGATTGCTGTGGTACGTGCGTTGTCGAGCGCTTGCGCTGTCTGTGCTGACTCGCACCTCCTCTAGCTAGCATTCGCGTTTCGAGTTGTTTCGACTAGCAGCGTGTGATGCTCATTACTTCGTCCGTTCCCCATCGTCTTCCGGCCATTCCTGGTCGGTTCCCATCATTCTGGCACTTCCGATCACTTCCGGAGACTTCCGGTTCATCCTGACCACCCAGTTGGCCTCCTGACCCTATATCTTGAGCTGGCAGGTTTGTTCCATCGCCATCATCGTTCCTATGGTATCCGGGATGTGCCTTGTACATTCTGGGGTCCGTCCACGCGACCACTTCGCCTCCCGGATTGTCCAGCTCGACTCGAGCTCCCTGAGAAGAGTTTCCTCCTCCACTAGGCTCTGACCACTCGCAATTGCGATTCAATGTGTACCACGGCTTCTTCGGCCTTGTCCTAGCGTCTTCATCGTGCCCTGAAGCTCTTGATGTGTCCGCTTCAATATCTGGCTTGACTGGCTCATCTGGAGCGATCCTTGGTGAGTTTTCTTTCTCCCCCTACTCCAGGCGTTCTCGTTCACATTCTGACGCATTCTGTAGGTCCTTTGGCACATTCCTGGGGTTCTCGTCACGTCCTGACGGTCCTGACACGTCCACTTCGCCTCTGATAATCACCTCGTCGATGTTCGCCGACCTTCCTCTCTCCCCCTCAAGCTCGACACTGGGTGGTTCTCCTGTGCAGTTCGTGTCGGAATTGGCAAGCGCACGCACAGCCATGATCGTGACCCGCACTGTCAACGACTGGTGCGCGCAGGGCCCAACGCGCCACATTGCCCACATACCTACCATCGTATGGACCTTTCATTCATCCGTGATAGCCCTTACTTGTGACCCTTTACCCCTCGTCGGGCACAGTAGTGAACTTTTCATATATAGTTTGTACTGTTTGTGTTAGAACACCTCAGTCCATTGTACCGCACACGACTGAGGTGAGCTTTTCATATCGTAGACGTTACCTACTCGAGCTGACCATATGTAGCTTGCTGTCCCTCGATAGGTAAATACCCAATATAGTCCGTTGTAACGCACGCGACTGAGAACACTGTCTCTTGATAGCTGCGTGCCATCTATAGTGCATATTTCTACAGTTCGCTGCGTCAGAGGGTCCGTCTGGCAGTTCTGGCAGTTCAGGTAAGTCAATTGGACTGTCCTTAACATTGTCCTTCCCGTGCATATGGTCTGGCAACACATCCGTCACCTCCACATAGTCTCGCGCCTCACCAACTAGGTTCGGCATATGGTCTACATCGTCACAGTCCGTACCACCATCTGGAGGCTTCATTTGGCATTGGGCATTCTCCAGCCCGGTCTCAGGTACATCTCCATGGCTGCCCTGTTGGAATTTATCGATTACCTACGCATTTAGCTTACATAAGCTAGTACTTACATCGGACTAGTAGCTACCTTAGGATACTTAGTGACTACAAGTATCCTGCAGGTTAGTACACATTTACCTACCTAATACAACAGTGACTACAAGTATCATGCAGTCTAACAGTCCATAAAGGTCAAGGAGCTGAAATTGGTTATCAATGCTACTAACTACCTTGAGTTCTTGCAATACAGTAGACTATCTCATAATGTATATTAGGATTTTTGTACACCCTTGGCTAAAATCACTAGGTTTTGGTAGTATGCATTATGAGATAGTCTACTGTACATGCTTGAAAAGCATGGTCAAGATCACTACAAAGATTCACAGAACTATTGCTATTCATTCAAGTACATGCCACCAAGAAGGTTACATATCTCCTTGACAGAGTGGACCTCTTCAGAGAGGACCAGGATGTTGAGTTTTGTGTCAGTGTGAATGGTGTGTAGTGGTATGTGGAAAGAAGGTTGAGTGTGACAGCACAAGCACTGTGCAGCTTGCACTCATATGGGTTTGGGGTCCTGCCCTGGCAGTCTCTGAGGTGTGACTTTTTGAAATCAGTTTTCTGCATAGCTTTGCAAAGTGCTGTAAAACCAAATATCACAAACAAAGATTAATTTTGATGGTGTGTGTATGACACATCCCAGCTCATTCCCCTCAACATGAGGCTATTACTCCTTGTTAACATATTTCTTAACTTATCTCTCAGTGCTCTTGAAGATATTGCTTGTCAAAACCTTCAGGAAAGGCTCCTGATGGACTGTATCTTAATGCCTTGTGAACCAGACAAGATAGATGCTCTGCACATGTGTTTACTAATCATTTATGCTCTCATCCCAACAAAGATTGTTCCAAGAGTCTTTTAGTTTCAAGCTTTGATCCTGATCCTCAGTGGATTTGACATTATCATCACAACAGGAACAAGATGTGGAAAGACACTCTGCCTCTTGATTCCACTGCTGCTTTGTCTGAACACAGTCTCCCTCACAATTTCACCACTTAAATGGCTTTGGACAACATAGGGAAATAGCCATGTTCCATGACCCCATGTATGTGTAGTGTAATTAACTATATTTGCATGTTTCAGAGTGTCAGAAGTACAGTATCAGCATGATAGCTATCAACGAAGACATATGGTTGTAACAACTAGACTGCTGTACTTAGTGTTGTGAGGTTGGAATTGCTCGGCAGAGGTCTAAGCTAGAAACTATGAGAACCTCAGTAGATGTCAAGCTACTGATATTAAAGATACTACCTATGAGAACTATGGTAGATCAGTACAGTAGTAATGCCTATGAAAATAGGGCTTACCCTCAGTAGATGTCAAGCTACTGAGGAAATAAACTAGGAACCACTTCGAGAAGTGTACGCTCTAAGCTTATGTAAGATTACCATAAAAGGAAGTCTAAAGTGCGCTGGTCAAGTTTCCAACACTTAGCTGCTAAGCCAAAAGGCAGATAATACTGAGTGGTTACACTCAGTACCACAGGCAGTATATGTATTAGATACTGGGATCTAAGTAACCTGGAATGGAGTGGTTACAATGGATAATTTTAAATTTATTATTCTCCTATGTAGTTTGTGTCTGCAACACATTCTGAAGAATGTGATAGAGTGTTGGAGCACAGTCCTTGATAACTCCATCCATCAACAGATTCAAGTCCCAGTTCCTCAGCAAATTGAGGTTGACTGAGGTTTGATGAAGGACTACCTTCACTGCATCCATCTCCCAGTAAACCTTCCTCATCATGATTGTAACCACATGTGATTCCATCCATTGCATGATTTGGTCACAGCCTTGTTTGTCAGCATAGATAAGATCTGTTATGTTCAGACTGGGTAGGTCCTTAGGTAGCCCTGGATGGGTTGCCTCAATGTTCAGTGATGACAGTGATGAGCTAAAGATGTGGAGTGGTTACCACCATAGGCAATGAGCCAAGAGTGACAATGATGAGGAGCTAAAGGTGTGGAGTGGGTACCACCGTAGGATCAATGGGGCAAGGACTAGGATTGAGGACTCTAGGTATCTGGTGAAATCCCAGGGAGGTACAAAGTGAGGACTATGACTACAGGTGCTAGGGTTTATATAGTGTGAGGAAGTGAGCACAGACCAAGTGTCTAAACTAAGAGAACAATGGGGAATCCTAAAGAGGAGAACAATGACAAGGATCAATGGAACTAAAGAAGCAAGGAAGTGGAGAGCTGCGAGAAGATCAGAAGACTGTGACTAAGAAGCATGGGCGGAGATTAAACAAGCAAGGTGATGAAACATGTGACAAAGAAGCAAGGGTGAAAGCGAGGCAAAGAAGATCTAATTGGGACTAAAGAAGCAAGGACTTAGCTAAGGGTTGGCTAAGTATCATGGGAACAAAGGCAAAGACAAGGAAAAGAAGGTAAATTGTAACAAGATCAAGAAGTGTTGCAACTTTTCCTGTTGTTTGACCTCTCTGGAGCATATGCAAGTGGTCACAATATGTATTTGTGAGGATCGAAGATCTTGATCATGAAGTTGAGAAGTGATATTTGACAACTGCATAGAATCTCCAGTGCACACTAAATTTGCTTAGTTGGTGATAAATGTTTGGATTCCATGGTCTCAGTTGCATCATGAGCACTGGTAGATGCCATGATGCACCTGTACACTGTTATGTTTATGATTGAAAAGCAGTGGATGAATCAATGACAAAGGATGAGTGACATGTGATGGCAAACACTAACTTGGGACTTATCTTAAGATATGTCCAAAAAGGGCCTTACCACTCACATGACCATGAGAATCCACATTGCCTGCCAAAATTTCATGATTGTTAAGACTGGATCCTCCAGTCCAAATCTGACCAGAGATCTGAGGACTGATGGCAGAGTTGAGGAGGTTAGGTGATGGAGGTGAATGTGATGTCTGGAATGGAGATGTTGGAGTTGAGGGAAAACATAGTGAGGATGTTGGTGCAGGATTTATGTGTCATGCCCTTAAGCAGGCCTGTGTCCTTGTACTTTGGAGTGGAGCTCCAACAGAAGATGAAGGGAGTCAGATGAGGATGGGAGGATTGTCTTAGTTAATATTAGTGCTAAGGAATATTGTACAGGAGATGTCCTTAAATACAGTCAGAGTAAGATACAGAGATCAGAAATGGAACAAGGACATGAAGTAAGTACAGGGATGGAAAAAGTGATGTGGCAGAGGGGTAGAGAGCTGTTAAGTAAGCTACTGAGGAATGGACAAGGGTCAAAGAATAACAATATACAAATGTGGATAAGGGTCCAAGTGCTGCCAGGATAGGTCTGAATGGAGGGTGAACTCTGGAACAGAACTCCAAGGGGTGATGCAGATAATGGACAGAGGGGGTGGAGGTGGGCAGAGATGGCTGGAGAAGGTGTAACAGAGGTCAGAATGATGGATGTGACACAGATATGCTAAATCTGAAGCCTACCACCAGGTCAAGCCCAAGCCAGGTCACCCTTGCAAATTTATGAGCCATGATGCTCATTTTGCTACTTGTGCCCTTGCCCATTCTAAGGCATAGGATGTATCTAAGCTTCAGTGGAAGCTCTTCCCCAGTATCAACCCTCAGATCATTCAAATTTGACTTTGGCAATGTGGCTTGCAAGCCTATGTTCACTGCTCTGTACCTTATCTTTCAACTACACAACAGCAAAAGCATTATAAGTGGACAAAAGCACATGCTGACTGGGCCCCTGAGAATTGGCATGTTGTAATCTTCTTGGACAGGTCAAAATTCAATATTTTCAGATCTGATGGTTGTTGGTGGAGCTGAAGGGCTCCAGGATAGGAGTTTGATGAATGTTTTACAAAGAAGATGGTCAAACATGATGAAGGGAATGTCATGGTGTGGGGATGTATTACAACTGAGGGAGTAGGATATTACAGTTATCCACCTTCATTCCCATCTATTCCTCATCTCCTTCTATTGTGACCATATTTTTCTATTTGCATTCACTGAATTCCTCTTCTTCCTTATAGTTTTCTTCCCTGATGATGTCTTAGTCTATTCTTTTCAATAGGCCTTTCTCTTCCAGACTAACCCTCCTACAATGTTTCTCTTACAACATTGCATATTCTAATCTCCACATTGTTGCTAAGCCTTTTCTCTTGTAGGTTTGATTCCTGTGTTTGTGCTTAGTGTTAAGACCAGGAACTCTGGTCCAAGTCCAGCCAGAGTTTAAGGGGCTTTAAGCAGAGGTTGTGGGAAAAGTCATGGAGGTGGACATGAAGTCTGGAATGGAGTGGAGGCGTTGGAGATGAGGGGGGACACAATGAGGACATTGGCACAGGACTTATGTGTCACACCCTTGAGCAGGTCCATGTCCTTGTATTTCAGAGGGATGGAGCTCCAACAGAAGGAGGAGCAGAGGAGGAGGAAATGTCAGACAAGGATAGGAGTGTGTCAAAGTCAATATTCAAGCTACAGGACAGATATAGGAGATGTTCTTAAATACAAACAGAGTAAGGTATGGAGTAACAGAAGTAGAACAAGGACATGAAGTAATGAGTAAGCAGAAGGGTTGGAAGTGTCAAATATGTAAGCAAGGAATGGAGAAGGGTCAGAATACAAGGATATACTGAAATGGATAAGGGTCCAAGCACTTCCGAGCATCCCAGCATTGGTCTGATTGGAGATATGGAACTCCAGGCATGAGGAGAAGGAGGAGGACTGAGGGGGTGGAGATGACTGGAGATGGTTGGAGATGGTTGGAGATGGTTGGAGGAGAGGCCAGGGGGGTCAGAAAATGGATAGGATGCATGGATATGACACTTAGTCAACTCCTCTTGCTTCTCTTTGGTCTGTGTGGTGGCAGCACCTCAGTTATTCTCCAACCTTCCATGTAATTCTAACTTGCCCTAAACTCTCTCATAACATGTATACAAAACTAGCTAAAAGATTCCATGTATCTTTAGCTAGTTCTGTGATATTCTATCTCACTACTATGCTCCTCCTCTTGTTGTTGTAAGTAAGACTCTTGATCTTGGATGCTGTGTCTCTTCATGAGTACCTCCCAAGATAAGGGAAAGTATAGTTGGAATCACAGAAGTGCAGACCTTCTTGTTACAAAAGAACTAGCTTGTTCCCTTGACTCTCTCCTTGAAAAGTAAGTCACCATAGCTGACCAACCAAACCCTTGTTGAAGGATTGCTGGATCCTCTGCCAACCCTGCCCACTTGCCTCACCTGGACTACATCACCAGAGCACTGAGAGCTCTACTTGCCCAATGAACCCCCATCCCTAAAGAGTCCATTCCTGCCAAGAACAACTCTGACATTGCCATTGAAGATCAGTTATTCTCTATCCTACCCATCCCACAAGGACCTCAGAACATCATCCATTCACCATCTAGAACATCCTCACCCATTCCTATCTCCTCCACCTCTCCAGTTGATGCTATGAATGGACATTTCCTTGCCAACCCTACCATCTTCACTTCTACCTCAGATGCCCCCAAAATCTACACCCTCCTGAATAAGATGGGCAGAGGATGAGGAGTTCACTATGCTGAAAAGTGGTACACCCTTCTATAAGACCCCACCATTGATGCCAAGAATAAAACCTTTGATAAGGTAGTCAAAGACTTCAAATCTATATTTGTTCCATATGACCTCAAGGGAGATGCCAGGCATGCTCTTGATACCCTTCACCAGACTGTTGAATGAAACAAAAAGAATCCACACATTATTGAGGACTACAAACTCCAGGAATATGTGCAAGAATTTTCCAATGCTGTACTCCATGCCCAACTCTCAGACCCTTCTGTAATCTGCCAAAAATTTGCCCAAGGATTGTTTTCCCCCCTCTGTCAACTCATCTTCTCCCAAAAGACCCTTCCAACTACATATGAAGGATGGGTTGATGATGCTAAGAAGTTCCAAGAACACCTTGAGATGAGTAACAATTTCTTGAAAGGGGATGGACATCTCCCATCCTCCTCTTCCTCTCATACCTGAGACCCAAATGCCATGGACATCGACACCCTCAACCTCTCCCCCATAGAAGGCTTGATGTCTATGAGACTGCCTCTGCTTCATCTGCAAGAAGCTAGGTTGTTCTATGTGTAACCATGGAAACTTCCCCAACTGGAACTCCAGGTGATCACCCCCTTGCCCCACCCCTAGAATCCAAGCAGTTGAAACTGCCCAGCCCTCTGAACTTGCCCAATATGTATGCAGCCTGAAGGCCAAGGGGAAAGACCCCCAACAGATCCTGCAAGTACTCCAAGCTTGCTTTGATGAAGAAGCCATTACCAGGGAAGAAGTCCAATCCACTACTGTGGTTGAGGATGAGAATTTTTGATTAGGAAGGATGTTGCAACATCTCCCCTTTCCCATCTCTTAGCTCCTGTACTATTAGCCAAACCATCCAAGAGAACAATATGAGTTTGTTTAACCATTTCCCATGGAGCCAAAATTGTTAACACCTCTGCCCTGATCAACTGTGAAGCAACTGGAAATTTCATTGACAACACCCTCATCCATTGCCTAAACCTGCCAATTACCCCCCTCCCTAAACCAATAAAAGCCTATAACATAGATGGCACAGAGAATTGTTTGGGCACCATATCTGCCAAAGCTATGCCCCACCTATCCTTTCCAGATTATGAAGAGACCCTAGATTTAATGATAGTGGGGTGTGGACACTCCCAGATCATCCTAGGAATACCCTGGCTTTGCTTCAGAAACCCCAAGATTAACTGGATAAAAGGGACACTATCCCTTCCTGATTTGACTTGTCCTATCTGAAAATCCTTTGATATCATCCCTACCAGATACCTTATGTGATGGCTGGGAGCTGACCCAGATAAAAAGATCTCCTCCAAACTGAAGAAACAAGAGGCCTGGTTAAAAGGAGAGTACATCTGTAAGACCACCCTCTCTACCAAAATTGCCAGTCAAACCAAATCAGACCTGAAACTCCTTCCAAAACCTTTTTTCTCCTTCACTGATGTCTTTGCTGAAAAGGTCCATGACCTACTTCCTCCCTCTTGCCCCTTTGACCATGCCATAGAGCTGAAAAACTCATTTTCCCCTCAAGTCGCCAAAACCTATTCCCTCAATCCACAAGAACAGGAAGCTTGTAATGCATTTGTTGAGGAACATTTGAAGACCAGTCATATCATCCCATCCAAATCCCCTCAAGCATCTCCCTTCTTCTTTGTCCCAAAGAAAGATGGCTCCATTTTCCCCTGTCAAGACTACCAATACCTGAATGAACATACTGTCGAGAATGCATACCCCTTACCCCTCATCTCTGACCTTGTTGACAAACTGAAAAATTTGACCATCTTCACCAAATTTGATGTTAGATGGGGCTACAATAACATTCGCATCCACCCATAAGACATTTGGAAAGCAGCCTTCATCATCCCTCTAGGACTATTTGAACCCATGGTTATGTTTTTTGATCTTTGCAATTCCCCAGCTACATTCCAAGCATTTATGAACCACTCCTTCCATGACCTTATAGCTGAGGGATGGCTCATGATTTATATGGATGACATCCTCATCCATTCCTCTGATCTCTCCACCCATCATATCTGCACCAAGAAAGTCCTGGAACATCTTTGTGATCTTCACCTTTCCTTAAAATTATCCAAGTGCATTTTCAATGTCCCAGAGATGGAATACCTGGGAATGATTGTTGGTAGTGGTAATGCCAAAATGGACCATGTCAAGCTTTCTGCTATCACCAAATGGAATCCTCCTTCCAACATCAAAGGAGTTTGTTCCTTTGTAGGCTTTTGCAACTTTTACTGCAAGTTCATCTCCAATTTCTCCAAGATTGCCACCATCCTCCACCTTCTCACTATAGCCAAACAACCCTGGATATGGGAGCTGAGCCAAGAGGATGCCTTCCATTCCCTCTAGAAGATCTTTATTGCTGCTCCCATCCTCCTCCTCCCTGATGTCTCCAAGCTGTTCATCCTCATGTCTGATGCCTCCCTCACAGCAGTGGGTGCTGTCCTGATGCAGCCAAATGCCAATGGCAACCTCCACCCCTGTGCATATTTCTCTAAGACCCTAAGATCAGCCAAGCAAAACTACGACATCTATGACTGAGAACTCCTTGCAACCATTTTAGCCCTGGACAAATGGCACCATTATCTTAGAGGCACCACCAACCCTGTTACCATCATCACTGACCACAAGAATCTATCCTATATGAGAGCCCCACAGAAGTTATCTCACTGACAGGCATGATGGAGTATATTCCTCCAAGACTTTGATATTATTTGAAATGTTACCCCTGGCTCCAAGATGGCTCCTGCTGGTGCTTTATCCAGGAAGGATGAAGTGGACACTTCCCTCAACAATGCTGAATCAACCATCCTCCTAGACCATGCCATCATTCATGCCCTCAATCTTGCTCTACAGTCCAAACTTGCCTGCTCCTCTTCTTCTGACCCCCTTGTCAAAAGGGCCCTTGAAGCAGCTGCTGATAACTCCACACTGTTCCATAACTCCCTTCCTTCTGACTGGCTATATGATGGCCAGAACTTATACTTCAAAAGTCACTTGTACATCCCCAAACTGGCCTGCCATGACCTTATCTCCTCTCTCCACTCTTTTCCTGCTGAATGTCACAAAGGTATCTTCCACACCCAACAGTGCCTACAACAAGACTATTGGTGGCCCAGAATGAACACCTACATATGCCACTTCATCTCTGGCTGTCCCACTTGCCAAGCCAACAAGGTGAACATCCATCTGATGATCCCTGCTCTTTCTCCACTCCCCTCCTTTGCCACCTGCCCATTTCAATAGATCTCCATAGACCTGATCTCTGGCCTTCCTCCTATACAGGACCTGGACTCAGTATTGATTGTGGTCAACAATGGCCTTACAAAGGGGGTAATTTTCCTCCCTTGCTCAAAAAACATCAATGCTGCAGGTATAGCAGACCTCTTTTTCAAAAATGTTTTTCCCAGATTTGGGCTTCACCACACCTGCATCTCCAACAGAGGACCTCAATTCAACTCTGCCTTTGCCAGAGAACTCACCAGACTTCTCTTCTATGATGTCAAACTCTCCTCTGCATACCATCCACAAACTGATGGGGAAACTGAATGAGCCAACCAGGAACTGGAAACATATCTCCACATCTTCTGCAAAGGAAGACCCCACCAATGGCTGAATCTCCTCCCCCTTGCCAAATTCTCTCATAACTCCACCACTCACTCCTCCACCCATCAAACACCATTCCACCTCATAATGGGATATCAACCCTGCACTTACCCACCAATTGGAAAGACATTCCTTCCCATCCTGGAAATCAGACTATCCCTCATCTCCAAGGCATGAGATGAAGCCCTAGCAGCACATCAGAAGTCCCAGCAGCTGATGAAAGAACGTATCTCCTCCACCTTTTGTTTGTGGAAGACTGAAGACAGAGTGTGGCTGGAAACCACTAATCTCCACTTTCCATACCCATCCAAGAAGCTATTTCTGAAAAGAGTAGGCCCCTTTAAAATAACAGAAGTCCTCTCAAATCTTGCCTTTTGACTCAAACTACCCCTGACCTGGAAATGTCACAATGTATTCCATGCATCCAAGCTCTTCTCTTACCCCACCACTCCAGAACATGGTCCCTCCTTCCCAGCCCCCCCTCCTGACATCATCAATGATGAAGAACAATACAAAGTTGAAACCATCTTTGTCCACCATGGGATAGGAAGATGACAAAAATACTTGATCAAATGGAAGGGCTATGCAACTTCCAAAAACACCTGGGAATCAGAATCAAACCTTAGGTATGCCACTGATCTACTTAAGGAGTACAAAGCAACCAGGCACCTACAATGAGCCACTTTTTTATCCCCTTCTGGATTGAATTTGCATTTATCTGTGTCATTCTCCTCTTTGTCACCTCTGCCCTCCTTGCCATCCACCACCACCACCCTATCCACCACCACCCTATCACTTGAAGACAATGACCTCTCCATCTAGACCCCTCCCTGTAGTAGCCCTCCTCCCCATCACCCCTGATCACCTTCCCCTTCTCCAATGTTGAGCTCTCTTTGCCACACTCCTGGATGATGCCCCCATAGTATTTGAACTGGAGCACCTTCCTGGATATTCTTGCAATCTCCCTATACTCTCTGCTGTCTATATATACCACCATTCTCAGGAACTGTTCAACCTTCATTCCCACCTTCACCCTACTCATTTACCTACTACTTACTCCAGCTCTATGATCTTGGGACTATCTGCCACCCCAACCACCACCCTAGACCTTCTATATGAACTAAACTTTGGACAATACATCTCCCAACTCCTTCCTACCCTGCTTTACCATTTGTTTTCACCTATATTCTTATCACTGACTCCTGGAGAATGAGCTCACTACCTAGGTCAAGACCTCCCCTCTGCTGAACTCCAAATCCACCTCTCCACCTCTCCCCCTCTTCTACCCATTGCCACCATAGTCCCAGTCCCACTTGTTGATTGCCTTCAGTCCCCTTCTCTTGAAGAAGAAGATAACCAAACCTCTATTATCCCCCTCAACACCCCCTCTTCCAAGGACCTGCTTTTTTGTGAGATCTACTGGTGCACTCAGCATGGACTGGTCCTATCATCCCTGTTTCCCACTCTTCCACCCTCCCATTTCATCCCTGGATCCCCAGGACAACCTCACAGAGACTGCTTCCACTGTGGATGACCAGGCCACTGAAAGTGAGATTGCATAGCCTATTCCTGCCCCCACTGCTGCTGCCCTGCCCCTGGGCATCTTCCCTTCTCCTGTATCCAAAAGCAATGCAAGATCTGCCTTCTGTTACATTTGACCCTACTCGAGGGATGACATTCTGGAATGACCTTCTTACTCTGGATATCCTCTTCTAGGATAGTTGAGGAGAGTCTTCCTACAAAGGGTAAATGGTCAAAGAGAGGATTCTAGATTTGAGATGTAGCAAAGATAGACTAGGATAGAGTACATGATCAAGTATTGAAGGTTTATATAAGTACTGGAGATGTGCACAGACCACCATAGGGCTGGCACAGAAGCAAGGATGAGTCAGAGATAAGACAGATTAGGAATGGAAGAAGCAGGAGACAGAACAGATCAGGAATCAAGGAAGAAGCAGAGATTAATAAGGCAAGGCAAAGAAGAGTTCAGTGACAAGAAGCAGGGATAGAGATGAATGTGAGAAGATATGACTAAGAAGCAAGAATGGAGATGAACATGAGAGAATCTAAGTGATAGCTAAGTGATAAGTTGAGAAATCAAGGAAAAGGATAAGGGGGAAGAATAAATCATAACATTACCCCCTTACTATGCTGGAACTCTGTGAGAGCATAAATCAAGGAAAGCACTGCCTAGAAGTCTGAATGGTAATGGCAGTATGGAATGTTGCAGAAGAAGGAGTGCATGGAAGCATGATCAGGGTGGTTTTCATTTGACTCTTTGGCAAGGAGAGGTATGGGGGGAATGCAGAAAGTGGCAAGGAGTATCTGAGAGTTTGTTTCTCAGCTAGGAAGACTGTGAGTTCATCGTCAGTCATGTTGTCCATGAGTTCTAGTTCATTGTTGGTGATCCTTCAAGATAGTCAGAGTATGTGGATTCAGAATCCAAGTTGGAAGGTTTGGTGGCTGAGATAGGAACAGGAATTTCAGGATGAGAAGGGCATGGGGAGGACTGGGTAATAGGAGAGTCAGTTTGCAAAGACCTGGAATACCTGGAAGAAGGATGAGGTCTTGGATTGTTATACCAGGGTTGCTGGTCAATGTCAATGATTGGCAGAGTACTAAACTGGAAGGTTCAGTGGATGACCAGAGTTTTTGGACAGGATGGAATGGAGAGATATGGATGGTGACAGGAATCAGAGAATGAGGTGGTGACGGGATGGTGTCAGTGATACTCATAGGAGAGTCAGAAAGTCCAGGGATTAGTGATTCAGGTCTTTTATCGTTGTACCAAGGACATTGTCTGTGGAAGAAGGAAGATGATGCCGAAGCATTGGAAGTCCAGAATTTACTTGGAGCACACCTACTTGTGCTGTTCAAAGAGAGTTCAGGGTGATCAAAGGTTCTGCATTGGCCAATGGAGTGGCTGGAACATGTTATGGCTAGCCTGGATAGGGTTAGACATATACTCCATTATAATTTCAGAGGGTCAAGGATTCTCCCTTTGGTCTAGTTCAAAGGGCATCAAAGATGGTGAACATTGTAAGGTTTTGAAAAGTGTTCACTCTGAGTAGAGCGGAGTCTTCAAGAGAAAGGAATATGAGATTTCAGAGGAGACTAGACTAAAGTACAGGATTGAAGAGATGAGGTTTATATAAGTACAGAATCCATGCATGGACCAAGTTAAGGGTAGACATGGAATGGAATGGAAATTGGACAATTAGTAATGGGAAATGACTAACAGGAATCCATGACTTGAACATGGGAAAGAAAGAGTTAGTCAACTGGAACTGAAGGTAATGAAGTGGAGACAAGAAAGTAAGTCAGAGATAGAAGAAAAGAATAAGTCATAACATAACCTCCTTTGTATGATTGACCCCCAAGTCAATCTATGTTACAAGTTACAATCTGGTCCTACTGGGGATCCGGTCATGTTAGTGTATGCAGTGTCATCATAAGGGTTGTCTCCTGGAGATGGTGATCTAGGAGGAGAGAGAGGTGGTGGTCAACAATGAGGTATATATCTTCCAGTGGAGATGCAGGCAGTGTTACATTGATAGGGATGGCAGCGAGGAGGGGACGAGGATGAGTCTGAAGAGATGTTATGGGGAATTTGTCAAGCAGGACAGAGAGATTGCTTGTGTCCTGGAGCCCATCAAAGACAGATGGGACATTGGTATGAGGAGCATTCAACTCGAGTATGTCCTAGGTGCCTGCAATGGAAGCAGGTAAACTGATAAAGCGGATGAGAAGGGGGAAGTGGAGCATGTCTTCCTGCCTCATGAAAGGCATATTCAGTATGAGTGATTGCTTGGAGTTCTTTGGGGTTTAAAGGAGAGGAAGATGCAGAGGGGGTAGAAGATTGTTCTGGAATAGAAAGATGAATCAGTGTATTGTTTCGGTGATTTAGTTCCCAGAGGTATTGGTCTACATCTGCCATGAACTCTCCTAGTTTGAGTTGGTAGGTGAGGATGCCTAAGGCTCCAGTGAGTTCACTGCAAATATTGGCAATGATGGTAGACAAGAATGCGATGGTGTGGTTGGTGGATTGGATGTTTCCAACATTTAGTCGTTGGGCTTGAAGGAGGGCGCAGTACAATGCAAGTAGAGGAGATCCCATGTCTAAATGGGCAGTGATTGGTATGGCAAGGTGGGAATTGTTCATGATGGTCTGGATGCATGCAAGGTAAGGTCCATCGCAGAAGCCATCGTGGAAGCGATGGGCAAGAGGTGGTACATCAACTGAGAGGACAGGATGTCTAGATGGTAAAGTTTCATCAGAGAGAATGGTTTTGGTGAGATAAACATTCCAACCAGCAGTGGTGACGGTGGAAGACAGGGTAATAGAAGACTCGGTGGGGGAAAGGTGAGAGGGGGAAGTACAGTTGGAGACCATGGCATTCAGAGAAGGTTAATGGAAGAATCGTGAAATGGTATGTATAAAGAGAAGAGTGAAACCAACAGAAAAACAAGATAGAAAGAAAGAGAGAGAAAGAGTAATGGTGAGAAGGATTTTGCTTGACTTGTTCCTTTGCATTCAAGGGGGCACTCACGTAGAGGCACCATGTCTTGAAAGGTTATGAGGAGGGAAGATCTTGGGGAGCCGTTTCTTATAGTCTTGGAGGGTGGACTTAGAATGTTTCAGATTAGATTCTGGTTTCCAGGAATCATCAGTGGCAGAGTATCCTTTCCATCAGATCAGGAAGTGGAAGCCCATTGGGGTTTTCTGGTGTTTCAGGATGTGTTCTATTTCAAATTCTTCATTTCTGTCTACAAGTTCTGACAGTGGTTGAGGAAAGTTCTTCCCATGGATCAGGTTTTCTTTATATGGGGTTAACAAGGAAGCATGGAATACAGGGTGGGTTCTTCCCTAAGATGCTGGTAACCAGAGTTGATAGGAGATGGAGGAGAGTACCTTAGTGATAGAAAAGGGACCTTCTTGTTTGGTTGCAAATTTTGGGTTGACAATGTTCTGTTTTAAGTTCCTGGCTTCAAGCCATATCTTTTGTCCTTTAGTGAAAGGGATAAATTTCTTTTGGTTTCAAGCTGTCATGGTTTGTCTGGAGAGTTCATGGGTGGTGAGGGCTTTGTTCCTGGATGTGAGGAGTTCTTTGATATGAGCATCAGCAGTGGGTATGTTAGAGATTGAGAAAATCAAAGGAAGGGCTCGGGGTTTGTAGCCCATCATGAGAAAGAATGGTGATTTGCCAGTGATGGAATAAGGGCGGTGATTGTGAGTGAATTCTGCCATGGGGATTTGTTCAGACCAAGTTGTTGGGTTAGATCCACAGAATATTAGGAGATAAGTTTCAACTTCCTGGTTTACTCATTCAGTTTCTCTGTTAGTTTAAGGGTGGTAGGTGGTGGAGAGAGTGAGGTCATAGTTGAGGAGGTTTCCCAGGGCTTTAGCAAAGGTGGAGGCAAATTGTGGACCTCAATCTGAAATAATTTTGTCATAGAGTCCAAATCTAGAAAAAACTTTATAATAAAAAAAAAGAGCAATTCCTTCAGCAGTGGCAGTTTTCTTGGTAGGGCAGAGAATTACTCCATTTGTAAGGCCATGGTCCACCACAACCAAAAGAGAATCAAAGCCGGAGGATATGGGAAGGTTGGTGATCAGGTTGCAGGAGAGCTGTTTGAATGGAAGGGTCATGGAGGAGGGGATCAGAGTCAATAGAGGGCAGGTTGGGTGGGTATTGACTTTATTTTGTTGGCAAGTGGTGCAGCCTTCAACGTATTTTGTGATGTAGGACACAAGTCTGGGCCACCAGAATTTGGCAGCTACCAGGGCCTGAGTTTTCAAAATTCCAGGATGTCCAGCAGTTTCATGGTCATGGCATTGTTGGAGGATGGTTTGGCAGAGTTCCTTGTTAGAGGGTACATAAACTTGTCCTTTGTAGGTCAGGACATTGTCGAGTAGTTGCCAGTCAGAATCATGATTTCAGGGGAGTGGATAGTTTGTTGATGTCTTGGAGTTTGTTAAGGAGTAGGAGATCATCCTTGGAGTGTTTGGAGATCAAGGTTTTCAAAGTAGAGTAAATAAATTGAACGAACAAGGAGGGAGGGAGGAGAGTTGTCTTGGTGTTGGTATCTGAAGGAAGGAGGTCTGGTCATCTGAAAAGGGCATCTGGTCCAGAGAGAAGTTTTCCAGGAATGTGGATTAGTTTGAGGTCGAAGTCTGAAAGATCGAGGAGCCATTGGGCTTGTTGTTGATTTAGATGCTGGGGTTTATGGAAATAGGTGAGGTATTTGTGGTTGGTGAAGACTTGTACTGGGAATGAGGAGCCAAGGAGGTATTGGTGCCATCCTTTTAGGGCTCGGAGGATAGCTAGGAGTTCCCTATCATAGATGTCATAGTTTCATTCCGCTGGAGAGAATGATTGGGAAAGGTAGGAGCAAGGATGCCATTCTCTGTTATAGTCGGTTTGAAGGAGGATGGCTCCAGAGGCAAATGTGGATGCATCAGTGGCAATGGCGAAGGGTTTGGAGGTGTCAGGAAGTTGAAGTATGGATTTCTTCAAAAACAGTTCTTGTAAGGTAAGAAAGGCTGAGTTTCATGTCGGGGACCAATCCCAAGGTTGGTTTTTCTTGGTCAGGTCGATGAGGGGTTGGGCAACATTTGAATAGTCAGGGATGAATCATCTGTAAAAATTTGCGAACCCAAGGAAGGATTGTACTTCCTTCATGGTGGAAGGAGTTGGCCATTTAAAGATTCCATCTAGCTTAACCAGGTCCATAGTGATGTGTCCCAGTTTAACAACAAGTCTGAGGTACTCTACTTCATTTGTGGTGAAGGAGCATTTTTCAAGTTTGAGATGCAGGTCGAGCTCCTTCATTCATTGAAGGACTCATTTGGTTCTCTCAGTGTGAGTGACTTCATCAGGAGAGAAGATGAGAAGGTCATCCATATAAATGACAAGCCATCCTTTGGCAATCATGTTGCGGAAGGAGTTGTTCATGAATTGTTGAAAAGTGGCTGGAGAGTTTGATAGCCTGAAGAACATGACGAGGGGTTCAAAGAGTCCTTTATGGGTGAAGAAGGTGGCTTTCCATTGGTCTCTGTCTTTGATCCTTACATTGTTATACCCCCATCATACATCAAACTTAGTAAAGACCTTAGCGTCTTTGAGTTTGTCAATGAGGTCAGAGATCAAGGAGAGTGGGTAAGCATCCCGAATGGCATGTTCATTGAGGTATCTGTAGTCCTGACAGGGGCATAGTTGTCCATCTTTCTTTTTGACAAAAAAGAATGGGGATGCTTGGAGAGATTGTGATGGCCTGATTTTGTGGGCTGTTAGATTTTCTTCAATGAATTCTTCCATAGCCTTCTGTTCTTCGGCAGTTAGTGGGTATAGTTTGCTGATCTTTGGTACAAAGGATTCATCTAACTGGATGGTGTGGTTGCAGGACCTGGAAGAAGGAATGTGATCTGTTGCTTCTTTTGAGAAGACTTCAGAGAATTCAGCATATTCTAAGAGAAGAGTTGTTTTTGGTCTAGTCTTTTCTGCAGCCATGGCTAATTTGGTGGCAGTGGTCAACTTTTGAATGTATGGGGATCCTAGGGGAGTGAATTGACTTCTGAATTTCTGGATACAATCCAATGTTCTTTTCTATTGAGCATGTAGGAGGAATTCTTCTGGAGATTTGTACTACACTGTGACATCTCCTTCATTGAGGTAGTCAAAGAGTTGTGCATTGGTTACTCGGTTAACCATGACATGGCAAGGAGGTTTTGTGGAAAAGGATTGTTTGGCTTCACAAGAAGAGATGGCAGATATTTGGGTTTGATAGAGTTCAGTGGATTTGTCAATGGATTCCAGGATGGATAGTATTCCCTTGGTCCAATCAATGGCAGGATTAGCTTCTATCAGCCAAGGTAGTCCTAGGATGGCATTTTGTCTTCCACAGTTCATGACATAGAACTTGGCAGATTGAGCAATACCATTAATGGCAAAGAAGAGGTCTGTGGTAAACAAGACTTTTCCATTAGAATTCATGGAAGTATTGACATTTTGGATGGCAAGGGGTTTTGAGAGTCAGTGAGTCAGGATTTTGTTTTTTTGAATGAACTGCCAGTCAATGCAGTTTATATCAGCTCTGGAGTCTACAAGGGCAATGGTTTCAATGGTTTTCAAGATACCAGGGATGATGATTTCAATGGGGAGATTCATGAAGTCTTTATTCATCATTACTGTTACATTGGTACCAGGAGGGAATGATTGTGTCGATTGAGGTTCCTGTTTCAAAAATCCTTCATCACATATTCTACTTTCTGGACTATGTCTTCTTCTTTGTTGTCTTCAATGACCAGCAGTTCAGGGAGTTCTTCAATTTTGGCAGTGGTAGCTGGCTCTTTCTTGGTTGGAGGGACTAGCTTGACTTGACATTCTCTAGCCATGTGTCCTTCTCTTCAGCATCTGAAACAGATTCCTTCTTTCTGACATTTGGCTTGTTCAGCAGAGGTGAGTTTCTTTGGGAAAGTAACATTATCTACGTCCATGGTGAATGGGTCACATTCAGGGGTACTGGTCAAGATATTTCTAGGGACGAACGGACAGTTGGGTTGTCTGTTTCATTGAGTGACTTCTCTGGCTTGCTCACTTTTATCAAAGAAAGGGGTGGCTTTGTTGTACCATTCAGAGATTTTGGTGGGAGCAGTATCCATGGAAAAGATTTGGGTCATGAGCCAGGTGGATAATCCTGCTGAGAAATATTTGATGAGGACATTATTCTGTTTGTCTAATTTAGCCAAGGCGGTGTGATTCTGGAAGGAAGTGATGTATTCAATGAGAGAGGGTTTAAATACTTGAGAGTCTTTCTGATAGGTCATCCTGGTAGTAGCTAGCCAGGTGACAGCATTGGATTCCATATTATAATATTTGAAAGCCTTTTTGAAGGTGATAACAAAGTTGTCATATTTTCCCATGGAGATGGTGGCTCCAGAAATAGCAGCAGATCTGAAAGTGTTGGCCCAGGTAAGGGCTGCTCCTTTGGTCATAAAGGAGAGGATGAAGGCAATCTTCTTGTCATTGTCATCATAAATTGCTTTATTGATGGTGAGGTAGAAGGTTACAGAATTAAGCCATTGTTCAGCTTTTTGGAAGTTTCCATCAAAGGCCTTGGGGGAGTTGAGGCAGAGTTTGGTGGGTTTAGTGACTGAAGTCATTGCTGGAGCAATAGATGATATGATGGGTAACTGGAATATGGGGTTGCAAGTTACTGGAGTCAGGGAAGGTGGTGTGGGAGATCTATGGATAGATGCTGATGCAGCTAGCTGGTGGGCTAGGTCTAGGTCAAGTTGTTGTTTGGAAGGGGATGGGAGTGGTATATCCTAATCAGAGGTTGAGGGAGAGCTTTCTTGTTGCTCTTCTGAGTCAAAGGTTTCTAGGAGTGGGATGGAGTCACAATGGATGCTCCAGAGCCAATAGTTCAGTGATGGAGTTTGAGGTGGAATGGTGACTGACTAAGATCAGTCGTTGCTAGATGAAGAGTCTAGTCTTTTGTTATGGCTAGCCTGGATAGAGTTAGATGTATCCTCCATTATAATTTCAGAGGGTCGAGGATTCTCTCTTTGGTCTAGTTCAAAGGGTGTCAAAGATGGTGAACCTTGTAAGGTTTTGAAAAGCATTCACTCTGAGTAGAGTGGAGTCTTCAAGAGAAAGGAATATGAGATTTTGGAGGAGACTAGACTAAAGTACAGGATTGAAGAGATGAGGTTTATATAAGTACAGAATCCGTGCATGGACCAAGTTAAGGGTAGACATGGAATGGAATGGAATGTGATGGAAATCAGACAATTAGTAATGGGAAATGACTAACAGGAATCCATGACTCAAACATGGAAAAGAAAGAGTTAGTCAACTGGAACCAAAGGTAATGAAGCAGAGACAAGAAAGTAAGTTGGAGATAGAAGAAAAGAATAAGTTGTAACAGAACATCTACAGTGGAAGCAGAGATGATATGTCATGCAGCAATGACATTCTTCAGGAGTGAGCTTGGATACTCAGATAGGAGGAGATCTAGAAGTTGTGAAAGGTTGGAATTGCTTTTGGCAATTACAAGCAACATGGCCAGTTTGTCAGCAGTGGAAGCAGCATTTTTCTTGAAAGCAGTGTAGGCATTCAGTAGGAGGGAGTTTAGGAACTCATTCAGAGAAGGGGAACTGGGAATCAGGTTCTGAGATGGTAGCAGAGGTGACAGTGATGTTTTTGCATGCTAGAGGTGCAAATCTATTATTCAAGGTGAATTGTACAGTTTTCTGACTTGTAGGTTGTTCAGAGATACAGACAATGTTGATGGTATGGGAATTCTGTGACCCAGTTTTATGACATGGCAGTCGTGAGCAGGAGATAGTACTGGTGTCCATGGCATTAGGATCAGTTTCAGGAACAGGTTCTGGTTTAGACATGATGATGTCAGGATCTGGTTTGTAAGCAGATTTGATGGAAAAGGGAAGTATTGGGGAATTCTTTCATTGAGCTACTTCTTTAGCTCAAGTGTCTTTATCAAAGAAAAGAGCAGCTTTATCATACCACTCTGAGATCAGGGTTGGGATGGTGTCCATGGAGAAGATACAAGTCATGAGCCAGGTGGGTAGTCCAGCTGAGAAGTACTCAATCAAGACATTGTTTTGATGTTCTAGGCTAGCAAGAGTGGTGTAGTTTTGGAAAGATGCGATGTATTTAGGAAGAGACAGTTTATACATCTTCATTGCTTTCTGATAAGTTATTTTGGTGGTAGCTAACCAGGTGACTGTGTTGGATTCTTTGTTGAAGCTTTTAAAGCTTTTCTTGAATGGGTCAATGAAATCTGAGAAGGTTCCTAGGGTGGCGATGGAATCAGAAATGGTAGAGGAGCAGAAATTACTTGCCCAAGTAAGGGTGGATCCTTTGGTCATGTATGAGAGTGCAAATGTGATTTTCTTATTAGCATCATTGTAGATGGTCTTGTTTACTGCAAGGTAGAAGATGACGGTATTAAGCCATTGCTTGGCTTTCTTAAGATTACCAGTGAAGTTTTCCAGCAGGTTCAGATGGAGTTCCTCCAGTTCAGTCATTGGAGGGGTGGTAGTGTGCGATGTAGTGCCAGATGACAACTGTGATGGTGTAGTCATTCTAGAAGTTGTGGGAATAGCTAGTGAAGCAGGAGTGGTGATTTGTGCAGGGATTGGTGGTACAACATGGATAGGTGTACTGGAGGATCCAGTGAAAAATCCAGTAAAGGCAGAGATGGCCTTATCAATGGGGTCAGGGAAATCTTCGGTAGTTTCCATGGCAGTGTCAGGAGTAGAGATAGTTACTCTTTTACCCTTTTTGCATTCAGTGTCAAGGGCTCATCGTTCAAGTTCAGATCTAGAAGTCTTTCTCTTAGTGGGCAAGGATGGCCCAGCTTCAGTGATATCAGAGAAGTCTTTGCCAAATTCATATTTCAACATGATGGTGGTATTGGATGGTATAAAATGTTTCTGGATACAAGGAGGCACTCATGAAGAGGCACTGTGTCTTGAAGATCAGGATGTCTGGGAGTCAAGGAACAAGGGTTTGATCAGCTAAAGAGTGATCAACAGAAAGGTTATCCTAGTCTTTTGTTACATTCAACCCTACTCAAGGGACAATGTTCTGGAATGACCTTCTTACTCTGGATATCCTCTTCTAGGATAGTTGAGGAGAGTCTTCCTACAAAGAGTAAATGGTCAAAGAGAGGATTCTAGATTTGAGATGTAGCAAAGGTAGACTAGGATAGAGTACATGATTGAGTATTGAAGGTTTATATAAGTACTGGAGATGTGCACAGACCACTATAGGGCTGGCATAGAAGCAAGGACAAGTTAGAGATAAGACAGATTAGGAACGGAAGAAGCAGGAGATGGAACAGACCAGGAATCAAGGAAGAAGCAGAGATTAATAAGGTGAGGCAAAGAAGAGTTCAGTGACAAGAAGCAGGGACAGAGATGAACATGAGAAGATGTGACTGAGAAGCAAGAACAGAGATGAACATGAGAGAATCTAAGTGATAGCTAAGTGATAAGTTGAGAAATCAAGGAAAAGGATAAGGGGGAAGAATAAATTGTAACACCTTCAGTGGGGCCATGGAGATCATCACTGCCCCTACAGATGATGTGAAGTCTGCAATACCCTTGGGCACCTCTTTGATGATTGCTGCTGCAAGAATGACATTGACAATGATGTTTCCTCCAATGAAGATATTAATGGACTGGATAGGGTTTAGGAATCTCAAACCAGGATTTCAAGTCTATGAAGGGGGTAATGTCATGGTTATCCACCTTTATTCCCATCTATTCTCATCTTCTTCCATTGTGACCATACTTTTCCATTTGCATTCACTGAATTTCTCTTCTTCCTTATAGTCTTCTTGCCTGACAATGTCTTAGTCTATTCTCTTCAATAGGCCTTTCTCTTTCAGACTAACCCTCCTACAACATTTCTTTCACAACATTGCATATTCTGATCTTTACATCATTGCTAAGCCTTTTCTCTTGCAGGTTTGATTCCTGTGTTCATGCTTAGTCAACTTCTCTTGCTTCTCTTTGGTCTGTGCAGTGGCAGCACCTCAGTTATTCTCCAACCTTCCATGTAATTCTAACTTGCCCTAAACTCTCTCATAACATGTATATAAAACTAGCTAAAAGATCCCATGTATCTTTAGCTAGTTTTGTAATATTCTATCTCACTACTGTGCCCATCCTCTTGTTGTTGTAAGACTCTTGATCTTGGATGCTGTGTCTCTTTGTAAGTACCTCCAAAGATAAGGGAAAGTATAGTGTTACATTTGACCCAGGTAGGACCAAATGTAGACTTGAATGGTCAAGATATCAGATATGGTTGTGGGAACTGTAGCCTAGACTACAGTGAAGCAGCTAGGTCTTGACTTGGAGATGCCTGTTGAGGTGACCAAGAGACTTAAAGGAGACTTGGGAGTCCAGCCAGATGGAAGGAATAATTGAGTAAGATCAAGATGGGGACTATGGTACATGGAGACCAACTATATATACTACTGGAGATGCACATGGACCAAGTGTCCATAAGTAGAGAACAATGGGAATCCAAAAGAGGAGAACAATAGAATCTAGGATGAGTCAGAGATAAGAAGGATCAGGAATAGAAGAAGTAAGGGAAAGCAGAGAGCCACATGAATAAGAAGCAAGGTAAAATGGAAGTAAGGGCATGAGGCCACAGAGATGCCCATGGGAAGATCAGGATCTATAGTAAGATGGGGATCAAAGAGAAGTCAAGAAGAAACAAGGGGATTGCTGATGTGAATCAGGATCATGTGAAGTCTGAAGACTAGCTAAGTATTGTGAGAGAAACAATAAGACAAGGAAAAAGAAAGAGTAGGGAAATGAGAAGGGACAAAATGTAACATATAGTTGGAAGCACAGAAGTGCAGACCTCCTCATTACATAGGACAAATTTGTCACATCAAAGATCACATGGACACAGTGCTATATGTCCAAATTCTTAATGATGAGTTTCTAGAATCACTCTGTGACCTTGGGATCAACAAGAAGAACATATACTTCCAGCAAGACAATGACCTGAAGCATACTTCAAAGCTCACTACTGAATGGTTCTGCAAGAAGAAGATTGATAAACTTGACTGGCCCTCAAACAGTCCAGATCTCAGTATTATCAAGCAGCACATGTGGGAGTATCTGGAGTGTTGTGTGTGTACTAGATCACCACTACCTCACAATCACACAGAGTTATGGGATACTTTGGTTGAGAAGTGGGATCAGATTGAAAACAAGTATATTTTGAAGTTATATGAGAGCATGCCACATTGGGTACAGGTATTATAGTCATCCACCTTCATCTTGGTCTATTTCTTCTAACTTTCTGTCATGAACACTCTTTCCCTTTTGCACATACTATATTTCTTTCATTCCTCACTGTCCTCTATCTGGAGGACATCCTCATCATTCCCCTTCTCTTTGATTGACTGATGTCATGGACTATCTCTCCTACAATGCTCTCTCATGCATTGTGTATTCTGATCTCTTCACCCATATGACTAAGCTCTTTTATCTTACAGGTTTGATTCCTGTGTTCTTGCTTAGGTCATTCTCTTATTCTATCATGGTCTGTGCAGTGGTGATGCATCTATTTATCCCTATTGTCTCTGTCTCTTTTGAGTCATATAAGAACTAGCTAGACACCCTCTTGTAACTCCAGCTAGTTCTGCACAGGAATCTTGCACTACTTTGCTCCTCATCTGCCATACCTCAGAGTAAACTCTGGAAAGGACATTGTGCCTCTCCATGAGTGCCTCCTTGAATAGAGAATGTTTGCCCTCAAGCATAGAAGTGCTCTTCACATTACAACAGGCAGTCCTAGAGGCCAAGGGTGGTCACACCAAGTATTAGGAAGTTTGTGTCAATAGCATTTGATCTCATGGTATTATGTTTGATGCAATCCTCCCCATGCCTGATCAAAAAATAAATTGCACA
>JBBPKJ010000428.1:0-25247 GCA_038089195.1 Brasilioporus rufonigricans
GTTGATAGTGCTCTACTCACTTCATCGGACACAATAGCGATTATCGTATATATATTGTACCATTCGACACAGAGCACCTCAGTCCGTTCTACCGCACGCGACTGAGGTGGGCCTTTCATATCGTACTCACCACCTACTCGAGCTGACCGTACATAGTATCGTTGTCCCTCGATAGGTGAATATTACTATAGTCCGTTCTACCGCACGCGACTGAGTATCGTTGTCCCTCGATAGCCGCGTGCCTCACCTGTAGTGCTTATTTCCTATATGTTACATACATTTGGAGACACGATGCAGAAATTAATTATGCAGTAGGGAACCGAGGGTAGTGATCATGCATGGGGCAACTGTAACGCCCCCTCGGGCGTCATCGGAACATCAGCATACCATCAGGATGCCATACGACAGTATATATACCAGACCCCGTCATATATACCCCCATTCTTCCTTTCTCCCTGCAATGACGTACGTTCCGTACGTTCTGTCTCAGTTCAAATGTACCACCGCCCTGGGTAGTTCCAGCAACATAGTGACCACAAGGGAAAATAATAAAAAGATGAACAGGTAGTACTCATAACGGACACGACCAAGACTAGCAAGGGAAAACCTCATGGATAACTGGTGATGCTTCGTCAGATTTCTCAACTTCTTGTACAGTACATGGGAGAATCTAAGCGACTGGAATTAAGATTCTTAAGTGTCTATCCGGAAGGGAATAAGTGAGGCAGTTCCCGCAGCCTCGGAAGTTGACTTGATTGAATTGACTCAGAACTCCGACAGGAAGCCGTTCACTTGCAACTTAGACTGCTTGATCATCATCCATCGCTATGCATCATCCATCGAGTCATCTGCCATCAAGTCAGACGTTGATTCATTTACGCAACATCACAATGGCCTCGCTTCTACTCCTCCTGTGTCGGGTGCAGGCGAGTCGGTAGTGCATGACAAGTCTAACTTGATGTAGTAACAGGCTCGAGGCCAGGCCCCATGGAGTGGGGATAAATAAAAATTTCAGTAGTAAACAAATTCCGACTTCGCTACCAGTGACCCTGCAGGACAATGCTAAGTTATTGATATCGTTCGTAAAGAGTTTGTTCTTACCAATACCCTGTACACCAAGTCCGAGCATCCCTTTCGATCATACACAGCATATCGGATCACTTACATCCACCACTACGATTACCGTTATTACCATCACCACCACTATCATCTCTAACAGAAGAACTTGTGAACGATGCACGATCAGATGGATACGCAATGCATGCTCACCCCCCACTGCATTGGATACGACGGAACACTGCAAACTCGTCTGCGTCACGCTTCACTACCCCATCCATGTTATCGTCAATATTAGTTGTCGGCAGTGCAGCTGTGACAACGACGATGGTGAGGAATGTGAGCGCCAGCTTGGGAAACAACATGGTATAACAGGCAGAGGTGAGAAATGAGAAATGAGTTGGTACTGCCGAGAGGCTTGCTAGGATGGCAAGGGTCAAGTCAGAAACCCCACCGGTACTTATGGACGGAGACTCAGGGGTTTCTGACGTGTTATGTGTTTCAAGTGGCGTGATTTTGGAGGATGACCAGAATGACCATCTCCTGATCCCGGGGCGTCATGCCTGGGGTGGGGAGACGTAGCCTCGAACTAACCAATTGAAATGTCAGTAGAGGTTAGTTCAGGACTAGGGGAGATTGTCCAACGTCTCCATTGTAGCTACTCTGGTCCTCCCTTCATGACCTCGGACTCTTTGTCGCGTTTAGGCTATTGACAGTCGTTAGCAAGCGACCCCATCAGACAAGTACCATATTCGTCATTTTCTCCGCAGTGTTTACATCTACCCCGTCTACAGTAACTACGTGGAGCGCATGGTCCACAACCAAGCGATTTTTATGGTAATACACGTTTTCGATTGCGCATATTTGGATTGGCTTCGTTAATGCCACAATGCCTCACATTGACACGTTGAACGAAATCTGTTTGAACTAACATGTGTGCTGCACTCCTTTTGATGCATCCCGGTTTCAGTTTCAAGAATCAGACCATGACAGTGACTGAAACGTTGGTCTTCCATCGGGATTTATTTCGAGCTATAGCCTATAGATAGTAGTAAATTGACGCGCACATCCGGACCAAGAAGGTACCGCATGGTCCAACGTCAAAGCTGCTGTTATTGAGCTGCGTCTGTAAATCGAAACCTTACGAAGGGTCTTACCTCCTTTCCGTAAACATCTTATAATAGTATCAAAGGTCCGACTCAATTCTATTTCCAGTGCGGTCCGAATTACCATTTTCGTCCACATCGTCTCAACTTGAACGTCTCACGTATCAGGTATCCTCAAGTTGTCTCCCGACGTTATACGTTATAGGATAGTCGACTGTAGGGTTCTCACCATTGTGACGATCAGGCCGTTTTCAGCTGGCTCTAACACTGTCGCAGTTCGCTTGCAAACTCAAATGCGGAGAACTCTATCAGATTCTCGTCCATATGTCCAGCTGTCGCACTACTATTTGGCAGATCCGGGGGAGTATGTATGAGTTGTGACAGCCTAACCGACACGGTAATGTCACACATTCCAAGCAGCTGACGCTCCCAAACGTCGTGTGCGGCTATATGACAGCGGATGAATAGGACCATGCTCCGCACGTGGAGAGAATGCAGCCAGTCAGCAGAAACCGATCGCCACGTACTACTATATTAGTAAGAGATCCATCAATTAGTGCAAATAGCAGGCGCATACGCATACACGCAGGCCATTTGGAGATAAGTGAGGTAAAGAAATGGAATAGGGAGGAAACCACCATACACTGCGACCCCTACCGGACCAGTCGAGAGCGATCCATTTACAGACACCATCCCACCGCACGTCCAAGGTCCCTGATACACCGATTCTCACTTAATGATAGCGCCGTCGTCAGACATTCGCGCTGCTTATCCTTTTGACCGCGCAAACCATACGCCTTGGAGAGGAAATACCACACCTCCGGGACGTTCCATCCCGGACCGCGCGACATGTATCCTAGCAGACCTGCGCTCAAATCAACCTTGTCTGGGTCAAGATCGGTGTTCGTCTCAGAGGAATTGGAAGAAGGGCGAGGGGTGAGGTAGATCCGACACATGTGCACAGCAGCGGAGACATCGTCGGGGTACATGAAAAGCGCTTTTTGGAATGCCTCGATCGCTTGTCGGTCATGGTTCAGCGCATGGTGGTACAACCCCAACTAGCCCGGCGCGTCATTGGAACAGGTTCGCACAGAAGCAGTTCAGAGTGCGATACGTACCTGAACCCAAACAGAGGGGTTTTCTTGATTTCTGACCTCGGCCTCCTGGATAGCTCCTTTTGCCTGGTCGATCTTGCCCAGTCTGCGGAAGGTCGCAGCAGACGATGCCCAGAGCTCACTTAACAGTTTATCTTCCCTGGAGGCTTGAGGAATCGGTTTAGTGTCTTCCAGAGGTGGGGTGGGGGGCGGTGGTGGGACAGGACAGTCGTCGGGTTGGTATTCAGAGTCTATGCTGGTGCTGTTGCGTTTCAGTGAGCGAAGAGGCCTACGGGAATGTATAGAAGACGCCTGGTAATGATGATTTTGAAGGACTGCGTGGAAATCTTTGAGAGTAGCCATGAGGTCCTGCGATCCGAATTATCAACACTAAGATAGAACTTTACCTGGAGCAGAGTTTGTCCGCCTAAAATTGCCATTCCTGACGACACCATGTCCAATCTTTCTCGATATCGTGCTAATCTTCACTTGTCCTTTATGAACACGATTCTTGAGCATTTGTTGCACCCTCTTTCCTGTGGAGCTGTCGCGATCCATCGAAGAGCGTTTAAGCAACGGGGATAGGGGAAACTTGCGCTCGGGGTCTGCTGGTGTCGCAGGAGTAACAGTGATTGGAGGCGGTTGCGCCTGGCCAGTCGATTGATCAGGTAGAAATTCCGTCGCAGGAATGTCGGCTTTAACTTCGAGAAGTACTTCCGAAACATGCGATACAAGGACCACAGAGCCTGGTTGTGTGACTGCTGAGCGCGATCCAGTATCGACCGAAGATCTGACTGAAATAGTGCCTGTGAACAGGTGTGGGAGCATCCAGCGAGAAGTCCACCTACGCTGCGTCTCAGAAGCTGTTCCTTTTCGTTCTGCAATCCATCCAAAGACGTCCACCCATTTAGTCTCCGCTCCTTCAGGACCCTCGACATGCTCCGTCAATGCCATTTGTGTGAGCCGTAACTGTAATGCGTACTCGAAGGCATCTTGTGGCGTTGGGCCAGGATGATCTGGAAGGGGCTGTAAGAGGGTAGCGGAAGGGGGGATCCTAGTTGCAAATGGGTCGAGAAGCATCTCGTGAACGAGCACTTCATCTAAGGCACCGTCACGCCCATCATGCGGGTGTACCTCTGATGCTTCTTTTTCCGTCTTGAAATCCCTTACTGTCGCGCCATCACTTGGACCACTCTTCTCAGTCTTCTCTGCAGAAGCCTCCGTATCGCTTGGGGACTCGTCTGCCTCTGAGGCAGACTCGTTGATCGTGGCACCGATTTCCAGTACTTCGTGTGCTTTCACCCATTCTCCTTGAGCTGTCAGCAGTAGTCCAAGGAGATGCCAATGGCGAATCTCATTCGGGGCATCTTCGACAGCCGCACGGGCAGAGCTGATAGCGTCTTCTAGGTTTTGCGAAGGACCGGGTAGTGTAAGTGCTAGGGCAAGCTGGTGGTGTGCGCTCGGGGTGGGGAACACCTCAACAGCATGAACATAATGCTCCAGCGCATTGCGCAACTTTGTTGGGCGAGTATCAGTATGTCTCTCTACAGATTATGGGATTAGATGGGAAAGAAGTCTAGTAGAAAGATAAGAACCAACCTGTGATAGCAGTGACGGTGTTCCAAATGCCTTCTGCTAGGGCGACACGCGCGACAAGTTCCTTGTTGGCCGGGTCAAGACGTGTTTTCGCCTTTTCCAAGAACTCTCTAGCTTCCTTCGCTTCCTCGGTACCATCCAAGCTGGATCGAGAGAGCGCCAAGCGGCAGAACATCCTTGCACCTTCCACGAGTGTCTGCACCCAGTGACAGTCTGTGTCGCTGTCACCATCGACACCTGCTACGCGTGTCTTGCTCACAACCTCGATATAAAGACGCAAGGTACGCTTTGCAAGTTCCGTATCTCCAATGACATACAGAAGCCGAAACATGTGCCGAAAGATGCGGTAAGAGTTGAAGGTGAGTCGAGTAGCCCACCAGAGGACCTACGGATGTTTGAGAATGGATGGGGCAGATGAAGGGTTCACTGACATCAATGACCCACTGGGCACGGTCTGCAGCCGCTCCGCTCGCTTCCCACACGGCGACGGATAAGTCGACGAGATCTTCAACCTTGACGTTGCGCTCTCCAGCCCCGGGAAAGCGGGTGCATTTGTCTAGTATCGTGCGATATTCATTGACGATCGATCGGGCTGTGTTAAGCCATTGTGGTGGTTTTTCATGCTGTATGGACGGAGAAGGGATCACTGGAGAAGGGGGTGCACGGAACCGGAGGATGAGGGCACGCAGATGCAGAACGGCGATGATTGAGCGATGAGAAGTGCGAAAGGTGGGTGGCCAATGAGCGCTGTAGGACTCGTAGCGAGTAAAAAAGTTCCAAATAAGACCTTCCTGGTCACCGAGATGTCGCGTGCGGGCGAGGAGCGATATGGCACGGAACATGAGACGTTCTACCCAACGCCAAAGTTCACGGTATTGTGAAAACGAGGAGGGGGTGGCCGGTGCGGTCAGGGTGCGCGGGATTTCAAATTCAACGGTGTTGAGGAGGGGGATGGCGGTCGCGTATGCTTGGACGGCGAGTTCAGGGTCCGCTTCATGGAACCTCTCGTGACACATGCCTGGACAGACAGAGAGGTAGTATCTAGAGTACGCAGAAGAGACAGATTCTCACCTTTTAGACATATACTCCGAATGGACTCGACCATCTCCCAAGCTCTGCCATCAACGATATTTGTTGTAGAGGGAGGCAATTCGGCGGATATAAAACTACCGGTCCATGACGTGGACGTGTCTGTGGTAGAACTAGGAGGGTGGAGGGTGGAGCCGTTGGATCTGACTGTAGAAGATGGTGGAATATGGCCTTGTGCATCCGAGATTCCGGGTACTTTGGAAAGATAATCGAGGCATTCATGTTGGTTTCCCAAAGCGTACGCATAGTAGGCGAGGGCTAGGGGGAGTGACTACGGCGAAGTTGGATAAGTATATGGTTGGAGGCGGGATCGACGTACGTCAGAGCGGGTGCCCTGGAGGTTCTTGAGTGCCGCATAGCCTACGGTGCCCTCCTGGACGCGTTCTGGGAGCAACATGCACTCGGAAGAAAGACGCAGCTGGCCGTCTGGCTCCGACCCGAGCTGGTCCTCGTCTGTGGCATTTGCAGAGAGCCATATGGAGAGTGCCTGTGTCTGCGAGGCGATTTCCGCAACCTCCTGGAAGCCCGGGCAATGTTTGTTGAATTTGCGCAAGAGATCAGACCAGGTCAAGGGGTAGCCGTTGGGGGTCCTTGCCGGCGCCGAGGAGGCCCACACGCCCGCTGTGAGGGCTGATCTGAGCTGGGCCCAGTAGTGTCGATCCTTGCCGTGTGCCATCAGTGTTCTCTCCAAGTCAGTCCAAGTTTGGCCTTGTAACATCTCGACCCCCCTTCACCCCCTCCTTCAACACGTCTTCCTCGTCGTCCACGATGCCCGACTCGACGACACCCGCCCTCACCCCGGACTACACAGACTCTGGCGAGGGCGAGGGGTCCTGCTCGCCTGCCTCGGAGACCGCAACAAAATCGCGTCGTCTGACCGCCTTTTACCCGAACATGAACTCGAGCAACAAGCCGGTCAAACCGTTCAGTCGCAGTGCAGCAAAACGACAGAGCGTCATGACCCTCGGCAGCATAGAGCACCTCCAGCACTACTTTACAAAGACTGGCATTGCTGCAAAGTCAAAGTACGTCTCCGCTTCCTGTACCTCGTACCTCACCGCTAACGCCGTCCAATAGCCCTTCCAAGAAGCTGAACAGTCAACTCGTACCCGCGATCGGAGGCATAGCCAGCCTGAAAACGTCCAAGCAGTCCTTGGGCAGTATCATGGACTTTGAGCTCCCGCCCTCGCCTGCAGTTCCAGAGATACGCCAGCCGCCATTTCCCCCCCACGTCAAGACCTACCAGACAGATCCAGGAGCGTTCCTTCCCGTCGTCATCCAGGACCTCACCACCGTCACTAATGCCTGGAAGATACAAAACACGCACGACTCCCATCTACAGCCTAATCATTTGACGCTAACGTCCAGCGTGATCGACGTTCTCGAGGTCCTCAAGACGACCACCCACGCCATCCGTTCCGTCAGGAACTATGTTATCGCGCTTCCTGACGAATCTGCGGGTACACTTCGCACTCAGTATAGAAACAAGGTCGCTGCGAGCGCTCCCGCCCCAAAACGCAACCTGGCTCAACAAAAGTCCCAGCTTGATCCCCTGTCCTTGATTCGCAAGTCCGCATTGGAGGTTCTTGCTGCGCTCCGCGAACTCGAAGAACGCTCGAGGGTGCCATTATCCGACGAGGCTTACGATGCCCAAAGTGATCGTGGTTCTTCGCTGGATCAACATCCGCATTCACGTGGCGCATCACCAGCAGTCATGTCGGACGATGAGTCGGACCTCCCTCATGTTGACCCCGATATGTCGATTTCATTCGTGCGCGTACAAGGTCGTAGTGAATCGATACCTGTCTGGGAGGACGAGTTCGACAGCATCAGCGAAGAAGAACGAGAGAAGCGAGAAAACTGGGATGATCGACTCGTACTTGGGGGCGGGTGGCTGTACAAGCAAGACGTCACGCTAGCGGACCTTGGAAACGAGCAAGAAGTGATTAAACGATACGTAGACCTCGTCGACGACGTGTTATTTGGGGGCACCAAGGATGGAAGGCGCGGGTGGGAGAGGGAGGCTGAAAGGAGCGCAAAGAGGGCCAGGGACGGCAAAGGGCAGAACCGGAGGGTCAGTACAGGTGATGTGTTCACCTATCGATTCCCGCCTGAAGGATCACACTCGGCGCGACGCGTCGTCTCTTCATCCAATATTCTCGATTCGATGCGTGGTATGTCACTATCGGAAGAGGCAGAGGACACGGAGACAGTTTCTGAGGCAGGAAGCGTGGATGAAGATGATCTTCCTGATTGGGCTAAGCCCTCTTGCTTCGCAGATGACCCTATCGGTGAGTAGGCGACTGGAAAGGGTGTACATTTCTACTGATGCATGTCTTGCAGGTCGTGCACATGCCCTCTTAGTAGCCCTTCTTCCCGAACACCTCCGTTCCCTCATCCCGCCTTCATCCGATAAATCTGCATTCTTCAATGCACTCTCGTCAGGTCAATGCCTTTGTGCGGCTTACAATACTGGGGTGCGTCGGTCCCGCAAACCTTGGGGTTTCATCAGCGTGGACTCTGTGCATGACATTGTCTCTCTTGAGCGATCCGCAGATAGCGCGGATGGAGACGAAAAGGGTAAAATAGGATGGACCTTTCGAAGAATAGACAACCTGCGGTTATGGGCTGGGTACGTAACTGCTACACCCTTGTCGAATCATATCCTAACTGTCTGTCGTGCTTAGCGCACTCAAGCTCCGTTACCTCCTTCCTCTCGTCGTTCCGTCTACACCGAGTCGACCAGACCATATTCCGCGTACCGCTTCCCCGGCGCGCACACAATCGCGTGGTGCATCTCCCGCGCGTTCTTCTGGTCATGCTGCGGTCTTACCCGCTCCCATGGACGCGCTGCCATCACCATTGCTAACGAAGACCCGCTCTGCCACGGCTGAACCCCCTCTTATATTTGACCCTCGTCTTGTCGCGAGGAAGGACGACGGATGGCATACAATGCTCGAACCTGTTGTACTGCGGTGGGTCAAGGCGGTCGTGGAAGAAACGAGAGGCGAAAGCCCACGGTGAGTGTACAGCAGAACGAGACACTGAATCGGCTCGCGTTCACTTTGTCTGGGATCTCTTTTGTGAATTTTGTTGTTCTATGGGCGTCATGACTGTTTTCCTACCCTATATCCTATTCCTCGTTGCGTGTGTGCGTTCGTCCTGTCCTTCCTTACCTGCCACCTTTTCGAGGTGTTGCGTGCAACTTGCATTTGTCTTAGTTCATATATTGGACGCGCTCCTAGTCTCTTGCGTTTTATACCGTAGATCACTTATTCTGTTACCGTACATGATACCAACGCACGCGTGCAGTACGCGTGGTTATGCATTTCGGCTGTTCTCTAACATATGGAATTGTCACGTGTATATATACCAGAAGTACAAGTAGCTATGCATCATGATTGCTCCATTTTGTGGACTTGCTATGATATACAGATCCTCAACGTTACCTCCGGGTTAGAATAGCTGGTCGCTGGGATGACATAGCCATCCCACGTTATCGTCGTTTCTGTAACGACTAGACCACTGCGCTTAGCTGCTAAGCCAAAAGGTAGAGACACTGAATGGCTAGCGTTCAGTACCACGAGCGGTATATGTATTAGTTACTGGGAACTAACTTGAAGTAACCCAGAGTGGTTACAATTTCCCTCACGGTCCTCCACAGCTTGTAGTCAAGGATTTCATTTGAAAAATTCCCTCGAATCTGACAAAGCTATGACTCGCGCTGCAGCGGCATAAGTGGTACTATTCCCAGCGCGTACTTGGTCAATTCGAGTTCTCAAGTACCTTCTCAAACAATATCTTTCGGCGGATCTTCTTTTTTCCTAGCACAAAGAGCTAACGTTGCGCAAGGTAGAGGCAACCCAGCAAAATAAGAGGCACGGCGGAACCGAACGGGATGAGCAGGAGCTAGGGAAGCAGGATAGATGGATGAGATGAACGTTAGTCCCACGTTTGCGACGATTCCTATGAGGTTCAGTGACAATGTATACCAGGTCCTTCCCATCCGAGGCACAGCTGGATCTACTAAAAGGAAGGGCTGTGGCACAAATGTCCGGCTCGATGATATCTACGTTCTACTACGACGAGTCTGGTCCTGAACAGTGTCCGGTAAGCTATCCTTTTGTCTCAGGGTAGTAGGAAGACGAAGCATATCGAACTGGTCATAAGACTTAGTAGTTAGTGTATCCTGTGGACTTACTGAGTTGTTCCCCTTCCATTCCATGGCTACCACAGCCCGAATCCCATCGTGGACTCTTTTGCGTCGATATCGCTCGGATTTATATCAAGACAACCTGCCTTTCATGCTTTCTGTCGCCTTACAAAGTATTGAAGGAACAAATGGCATGATCAGCTACTCCAACCGTTGTTGCGATTGGGTACATTCTATATAGGCAAGCCTCCATGATCGTGTTTTTCGGCATGCGGGTAGCGAATGGTAGGCGTGTCTCCTTTGTATTCAGTATTCAAATATGGGGTTACTAATAGCAATACTAATACATCTGAGGTTCTGGATTCTGATCAGGGCATGATGCAATGGCCGCACTTTCCAGGGATCAGACCTCAGACTTTCAGGAGAGCGGCCGTTTGCCTAGCCCATAAGTACGTCTTCTGATGGAATTTACCTGGCTGAAATGTGGATGAACAGCTTCCAGAGACTCGAGGACACCTCTCTTCTGGCGCCAGGCATCAAGGGAAGAATCAAAACGCGAATTGCGGCCGTGGAAGCATCGCCAGATGCTTGCGACCGCAACATAAGGCTGCGGCCCGGGCCAGGCTGAAGTATGAATTGACTAGAGTCACACCGCAAAACGTTCATATCGGTATCGATCGATCGAAATGGTGTCCAACTCGCCATTTACGAGTTACGACATCCTTTCCCGGCTGATGTCAAGATCCGAGGCATGTGACATATTAACGAGCTCAAAATAAAGCCTGATGACCATGTCAGCTGGGGTCGACCATTCGGTGATGTTGATGCAAGGAAGTCAACACGAGGTCACGAAGTTCCGCCGGCAGCCGAGGAAAGTAGATTATCACTGATTGCGAGATGCCAACATTGCCAAATTCCATTTTGATGTTATGCTCACGATCATTTAACGTCTCTGACTCTCATTATACCACTATTCGAGGTCCGGACCTTCGAGAACATTGGCACGCACTATGCTCAAGCTCAACACAGCTCTTTTCTTCTTTTTCTTTTCTCAACGAACCATACCTTTCTTACAGTCTATGGTGCGGGGACTTGCGAAACAGTCACTCGCACCGAGCCCGCACGCTGAAGCACTCGCTGATGGGCTTCTGAAGCAGTCTTCGTAGATGCGCAAAACAGTTCTATTGTTGCCATTCTGCTTCGCACAGTTCTTGGACGCTTTCAACAACTCTGCACTTTTATCCGCAATACCTTCTCTCTCGAGTTCTGTGGGTATTACAGAGAGTCAATCCGCTTGGCTCATCAGTGCATTTCAACTCACTTTCGCTTCGTTTCTTTTGATCGTGTGTTACATTTACTTCTTACTCGTGACATGATCTAACTCGTGCTTGGAGAGCGGACGGATAAGCGACGTCTATGATCCAAGTAAGTGCAGTGTCAATGTTCCTTCATACAGCTCACCAAGGATGTGCTAGAAAGCCTTCATCACAGGCGTGTCTTTTCTAGGAATTATTTCTGTTGGTGTTGGCTTTTTGAACAACAAGATCGCGATCATTGCACTAAGAGCCGTCATGAGCATTGATGAGTAAGGGGATCGATAGGACATTACCTGTACTAACATAGGTCACGGCATCTGCGTTGACAATCCCCTCCGCTCTTACCCTTCTGGTACGTGTTTTTCCGGACCCCCTTGAATAAGGAGGTTGTGGCTCTGTTGGAAATGATGCGTCTTGGTGTTACTTTTCGCTTTGCGGAAATCAATATATGCGCAGTGCTTGGGCTTTTTATTGGAGTGGTCCTTGTCCAATACGCTTCCCACCATTGGGTCTTCTGGTTTGTTGCGATGGTCGCCATTCCGGTTGCACTAGCCAGTGTATTCATAATTCCCCCGGAAGTCTCAAAGTGTAGCGATCAGCCTGACCCACGTGGCGCAAGGGGAAGAGTCTCGATATAATCGGAATTTCGATTTTGATGGGTGTGCCCCATCTTTGCGAATTAGTAATCTCACATAATGCTGATATAGCATTGTCAGCTGCACTCATTCTTTCGCAGTGACATCTGGATCAGCGGATGGCTGGGCCACCGCAAGTGTCCTCACTCCGTTAATCATCTCGATATTGCTCATTGCTAGGTTCTTTTATTGGGAGACCGTGATCTCAACTGAGAAAGCAGTGATGTAGGTCGCATTTTTCCTACTACTTGACGTATGAGTCTATTGTTCTCCGGCCTAGACCACCTCGCACATGGTTCTACAACCACTCCTCCGTCCCCTTTGCAACAGCACTGTTGCTATTCTTTTGGTGGAGTACAGTCTTCCTCATTTTCACGACTCTGTGGCAAGAATTTTTTTACTGGCCAGTCGTCTCAACAGCGGTCCATATGTGAGCGTCCGCTGCGAAGGTATAAGTTAACTTTTCGATATTCCTTCAGGTTCCCAATCGGTGTGGTTGCCTTAGCAATGAGCTTCACAAGGCCATTATCCAGAATCTTTAGCCCGGAATGAATCATTCTCACTGGTCTTTCTATGGTCGCTGTTTCCACTTGCTGTGGGTGGTGGTCGGCCAGAAGAATATATTTCCTGCTTTCTCTCTGGGTAGTGCTGATTCAATGTTGACATATCCACACGAAGTGAGCGTGGTCACCCATATCCATCGTCACATCTAATGATGACAATGTTTTCATAGCATTGCTATCTTTCGGGCTGTACCAGCATCCATGTCAGGCACTGTTGGCGCCATCTTCAACGGAGCCCTTGAATTTGGTTCCTCGGTCGGACTTGCAGCGCTCACCTCTATCGAAACGTCCGTGGAGGCTACACGTGGTGGTCCGCAACGGTACTATGGACGCGCAGTCGCGTTTTGGTTTCTTCTTGGAGCCGTGTTGGTTGAAGTTCTCTCCGTGTCCTACTTTTACCAGAGGGAAATGGACCCTGAACCGCAACCGAAATTCGATGACCACGGGAACAATAACGTAATAAGGGCCCCGCAGGAGAACTCTCCCGAAGCCAACGTAGTTAAGAATAATACCATTGCGATGCAGGCAGAGTTGAACGGCTTGCGAGCGTGAGATGATATACTAATTGATTCGGGGTTGTGTACTCCCGTGGGAGCCAGTCTCTTTTCCGTTTTCTTTTGTCGGGATTCGTCATTTATTAGCGTTAACTTGAGCTCCATAGATTTGTAGAGAGATTACAACTCAGATCAAACCATCCATCTAGTTAGACTGATTATGGATCGCACTTGACTGAGACTGGTTAGATGATCGGGAAGGTGCGGGGACGGCGAAAGATTGTGACATAAAGACGATAACTGGTGCGGTACTCGCCTGGCACAGGTCTTAAAAGTCTTCTGTATGTCGATTGCTACGGTAAGAAATGTAGGAATGTATATCACGATTGTACATACATGATGTGTGTAATGGATGTGCAAGAGGTGCGGGTGAAAGCCCGAAGCGCACTGACGCCTGGAAGGCAACTGCGAGGGCGGAATGGGCTCGAGCAGATGTGCAACGAGTGTGCCAGGGGGCGCTCGTTGCGCGATGGACAAAGAGTGACTTATCAAGGGAATGAAATCTGACTGGAGAAACCTGTGAGAGAGTGGTGAGATGGTCGCAAAGGAAGGAGAAGACAAGGTCATCTGTGCTGAGAGCGCGAGAACGCAAAGTAGTCTAGCCAGGACCAGAAGGGAAGAAGCCAAATGCTGACCATCTTGCTTACTAATACATAAATTATCTGTTGACTGACGTCCTCATGTCAGCTGTCTCGCTCCCAACCCTCCAAGTGAATCACGTTTCTCCGCATACCCCGAATTATCTTTTTCGTGAGGAAGCATTTCTGAACGAGTTTGTTTGCCCCCCAAAACGCTGCTGCACGTCTCTCACTGATAGTGTATTTACAAAGCATGGATATAGCACGAAGGAGAGAAGCGGCGCTGCGCCGCTCAACCCTGCTCGTCCAAAGGTTCTACCCTGTCTGGAACAATCTTCTCCAGGGTCATTCGACCAGTCACAACACGAGAGTATCAAGGAATGTGAAGTTTTGGTCCTATCCGAGGCACGATTTAAAAAGGAGAGCCGCAGCGAACATCTGTGTCAATGATACCAACGTTCTTGCGACGAGTCCCCGAACAATGCCCAGTAAGCTACCCTTTAATCTTCCAAACTGAGGCTGGACTTCATGCTTCGAGATTAGAGGGTAGTAAGGAGACGAATCACTTTCACTTGGCCGTAAAATATATGAGTTGCCATCCCGCGGATTCCCCGAACTGTCCCTCTCTAGTAACATGTCCACAACTGCCGCAGCCAGAATCAGGTTGTGGACTTCTTTGCGTCGAGGTTGTGCGAATTTGCCCGTCTGAGATGACCCATCTTCCGTACTTTTGCCAGCCGCTCCCCCCAAAAGCGTCAAAGGAAGTGATGGATGGCATAACCGATCACTATGGCCGCCGCTATGATTGATACATTCTGTAGTAGGCGAGCTTCTGTCGTGCTTTCCGACATGCTGGTAACGAATGGTATGTGCATGTATTCTTTGTATCCAGTAATCGAATATACGGTCACTAATAGAACAGAGGTTGTGGGATCTCATTGAAGGATGGTGCAATGGCCACACTTACGGGGGATCAGATCGATCAGGTCTCAGACCTGCAGGAAAGGGGTTGCTTGCCTGATCCCTAAGTACGTCTATTGGCAGAATTTAGCCAGCTGAAATGGACAACCTCAAGAGGCTCAAAGACACCTTTCTTTTGATGCCAGGCATCAAGCGAAGATTCTCAGCGCACACTGGCAACTGCAACGGAGCGCTTGGTCAGGTTACCAATAGATCGGGATGGTATCCAACTTTGTATTTACAAGTTTCAACATCCTCGCTCTCAAATCTGGCTGATGCAAGACTCGAGGCATGTGACAATATAAGCAAGTTCAAATGAAGTCTAATGACCACGTCAACCGAAGTCGTTAGTCGTTAATGTTGGTGTGAGGCAAACACGAGGCTATGAAGTGTTACAGGCGGCCGAGCAAAGCAGATTCGCTGATCGCGAGATGCCAATATTGCCAAATTCTATCCTGGTACTATGCTCACGATCACTTCACATCTCGGACTCCCGTCTCATTACGTCACGCCTGAACCTCTAAGACCATTGCCAGGCACCATGCTCGGGTCCAGAGTAGCTCTATTTTTCTTTTCGCATTAAGACAGGTTTACCATCATGATCTGGACTGTAGTTAGGGAAGCTATCAAAATAGTAAGTTTTTGTCTTCAATTGTCATGTATGGAGAAGGAGCTCATTCTGACCGCAGAAAGCCTGATATAACGTCGATGCGGTGTGCTCGGACCGTGCTTGGGCAGAAAATAACACCTATTAATTTCGACACAAGGACAGCCTTGTTGTTGTCATTTTACACGTTTTTATTGGCTAGCTGGCTGATTCTGGTACCGACCTTCCTTCCATTCAGACGATGTTTGTTGCGTTCGGTAACTTTCCAATGTCCAGTTCTTCACTTCACTCCTGCGATCCGCGACGTACTCGTATGTGGACATCCCGTAAATGAACTGGTGAAAAACTTTGTTCCGCCATCCTTATAAATGGGCGAGAGATGGAACCTGTCCAGGGGAGCAACCCATTCTCCTCACGCAGGCGCACTTCTCTGATTGCAATCTCTCCGCTTGTAGGCTGCAGCACGATGTCCTCGTCTGCACCGTGCCCGCCTACTGAAACACTGGCGAATGGAACCCCGAAGCGACTTTCGTGGATACACAAATTTATTCTGCTGTTGCTATTCTGTTCTGCACAGTTTTTGGATGCACTCAGCAACGCGTCACTTCTCCCAGCAATACCACCTCTCGAGGTCTCTATGGGTATTACAGAGAGTCAATCTGCTTGGGTCGTCAGTGCTTTCCAACTCACGTTTGCGTCGTTCCTCTTGATCGTATGTCTCATTACATTCTCACTCGTGACGTGATTTGACTTGTGTGCGACTCGGAGAGTGGACGAATAAGCGATGTCTATAATCCAAGTAAGTGCGGTGTTGATGTTCCTCTAACAACTCATCAAGCGCATGATAGAAAAGGCCTTCATCACAGGCGTGTCTTCTCTTGGAATCCTATCCATCTGTTGCGGCTTTGTGAACAATAAGATTGCGATGATTACATTAAGAGCGGCCGTGGGCATTGGTAATTAACGAAATACGGGTCGTTGGGTGTACTAACGTAGCTCACAGCATCTGCGATGATAATACCCTCAGCTCTCACCCTCTTAGTACGTGTTTTTCCAGAACCTCTTGAGCAAGCTCGTGCAATTGGTGCATTCGGAGGCTGTGGCTGTGTCGGAAATGGTAGGCGTTGATGTTGCTCCCAACTTGGGGAAGATCCACCTGATATGCGTAGTGCTGGGGCTCTTCATCGGAGCGGTCCTTGTGCAATATGCCTCGTACCACTGGGTTTTTTGGTTCGTTGCGATGGTCGCCATTCCTGTTGCGCTAGCCTGTGTATTTGTAATTCCTCCGGAGGTTGCAAAGTATGACGATGAGCCTAACCCACGCAGCGCAAGATGGAAGAGTCTTGATCTGATTGGGACTTCGATTTTGACGGGTGCGCCTCATCTTTCCGGAGTCGAATATACTAGCGCTGACATAACACCGTTAGCTGCACTCATTCTTTTTATCTATGCCGTGACGTCTGGATCGGTGGATGGCTGGGCCACTGCAGGAGTCCTCGCTCCACTGATCATTTCGATATTGCTCATCGTTGGGTTCTTTTATTGGGAAACCTTAATCCCAGCTGAGAATGCAGCAATGTAGGTCCGATTCTCTCTTACTCGGGCACATAATTTCACCGTCCTCTGGCCTAGACCGCCTCGCACATGGTTCTACAACAATTTCTCTGTTCTCTTTGGTGTGGCGCTCATGCCATTCCTTTGGTGGTATGCAGTGTTCCTGGTTTTCACGACCTTGTGGCAAAATGTTTTTCGCTGGACGGTCATCTCGTCTGCGGTCCACATGTGAGTGTCCATTGGGAAAGCATGAGTCATGTTTGTAATATTCCCTTAGGTTCCCGATCGGCGTGGCTGCCCTGGTAATGAGCTTTTCCGGATCGCTGTCCAGAATCTTTAGTCCGAAGTGGCTCATTCTCACTGGTCTTTCTTTGGTCGCCATTTCCACGGTCCTAATGGCTGTAGGGGGTGGTCAGCCTAAGAATTACTGGTTCTACATATTTCCTGCTTTCTCCCTCGGTAGTGCTGGCGCCATGTTGACATATACCCACACCAAGTAGGTGTAGCCACTCCAATTCCGCGTCAATTCTGATGCTTGTGTATAGTATCGCCATCTTCCAGGCTGCGCCAGCATCCATGTCAGGCACAGTTGGCGCCATCTTCAATGGAGCCCTCGAATTTGGTTCCTCGGTCGGACTCGCAGCGTTCACCTCTATCCAGACATCCGTAGAAGCTACGCGCGGTGGCCCGCAACAGTACTATGGGCGTGAAACCGCGTTCTGGTTTCTTTTTGCAATTGTGTTGGCTGAATTTCTGTCCGTATCCTACTTTTACCGGAGGGGAATGGACCATGGACCGCAACCAAAATTTGATGACTACGGGAGCAATAATGCAATAAGGGCCTCGCAGGAGAACTCTACTGAAGCCGACGAGGTTAAGAATGATACGATGACGATGAAGGAAGAGCTGAAAGACTTGGCAGTGTGAGATGATGTACTAATTGATTCGGGGTGGTGTATTCCCGTGGGGGCTAGTCTCTTTTCTATGTTCTTTTGTCGGGAATTGTCATTTATTGCCGTTGACTTGGACTCCATAGATTGGTAGAAAGATCAACAACTTGCATAGATCAAAGTATCTATTTGGTCAGACTGGTCATGGATCACACCTCACTGCCAGTTAGATGATCAGGATGTGAGAGACGAAAGGCGATAACTGGTGTGGTACTCACCTGGCACAGGATCTTACGATGAAGTTGAGAGTGTAGAAATGGCGATGGAAGAAGAGTTGAGCGGCCTGCCAGCATGATCTAATTGATTCTATGTTGCGTATTCTTCAGGCTATGGGGGCCTGTCTATTTTTCCGTTTTCTTTTGTTGGGAATCGTCATTTATTAGCGTTGACTCCTTGGATCCCATAGATTGGTAGAAGGAATATCAACTCATATAGATCAAAGTAACCATCCCGGTCAGACTGGTCACGGATCACATGATCACACCTGACTGCTGGTTAGATGATCCGGAGGGTGTGAGGGTCGTGATGGCAAATGATTACATAAAGGCGATAACTGGTGCGGTACCCACCTGGGGCAGGGTCTTAAACGTCTACCTTCCAAGTCCAGCTGGTCTCGACATGTACAAGTTCTTCTTCTAGCCGCTGGTTCTTAGCGTTTGCAGAAAATCTAGTCAAGTCTTGTGCAACCATTCCCTGGAACCTTCCGCGTGTACAGTGCTAAATAATCAAGCGCAATGTCGGCGCAGATTGCCCCAGTTATCCGAGTCGCTGTGAATTTAGGTGCGTTTTCAGGGGCATCCTAGAAGAATTCATATAACACGTTATCACCTCTCGTCACAGATCACACCGGCTTCCGGGAGTTCGTTATGGAACCAGCAACCGAAGAGTTCCACACACGCGTCATGGCCACGTTTCTCATCTTCCTGGTTTCCCTCTTGGGTGAGGCGCAGACATGATCGTAGTCACCGTTGAGCCTGCGACTGACGTCCTCATGTCAGCTGTCTCGCTCCCAACCCTGTCGAAACGAATCGCGTTTCTCCGCATACCTCGAATTGTCTTTTTCATCGGGAAGCATTTCGGAACTGGTTTGTTTGCCATCCAAGACGCTGCTGCACGCTCCTCACTGATGGTGTATTTACAAGGCGTTATTTTATCCACAGCATTCGTACACTTGCTCCAAGATTCATTCGAAGCCCTCGGAAGCCCACTGGTGCTGGCTCGCTGGAACATAGGCAAACACGTGGGCTTGGTCGTGTTTGTATTTTTCGTCTATTTTAAGCACAAAAGTTTATAGTTCTACCAGATTATGCTCTCTGCTGGCCATATTTCTTGTAGAATGCAAGTACACTCCCTGTCTCGCTCTTTCAACCACTAATCATATAAGACATGTAGACATATCGACGTCTTATGTCCACCGGCTGCAATCTTATAGTTCACCCTCTTCATCCGTTGCACCAACCCCAAGGGACGAATCCCCTCCGGATATAGAATGTGCACTACCCTCGCCGAAATACGATCATACACAGCATTCGAGTCCAGAGCAAACACCGCTTATAGGGACAACAGATTCTCATCACACAAGCAACTCTCCTCACGGGCCGGATTCCTCGTATGGTGCTGTTCATCATGACCAGACGCACGTCACTATGAATGGCGGCGCATCAGAATATTTCGAAGGTCACCACAGACACGAATCACGAAGTTTACATATGTCACATCACGAACGCTGTCGGCCTATGGTCATGTATGGTCCAGTGGAGTTTGCGCAGGTTGGTCCGAGCGACGCGGGTCATGTACACCGCATCCAATCTGGACATCGTCACCACCACCAGCTTGAGGACGCCGAGGACCCCGTAGATACACGTGAACATCACCACTTCCATCAGCATCACTATGTCGATAGACACGAGGATGATATTAAAGTGGGAAAAAAGAGGCAGATTGTTGGCATACTCGTGAGGTTTTCCTTGGTTTCTCTGACCTGCTCGCAACTCATAATAGTCCAGGTATTACAACTAGGTATCATGGTTCATTCATTGGTTATTGGTCTGACACTGTCGATAACTTCGGGTCCGGACTTCAGTGCGTCACTGCCGCTCTTTCCTCCACTCCTTCGTTGAGAGTATGATCGCACAGCAACCCTTCTAATCGCTGTGATTTTCCACCAACTCTTTGAAGGTCTCTCCTTAGGGATAAGAATAGCTTCACTACCTTCACTACGGGAGCCGGAATTTAAGTACTTGAGTATGCTCAAACCCACTCTTGCATGCCTGTTTGCTATCACCACGCCCGCTGGTATCCTCCTCGGAATCCTCGTCTTTGCGCATAACGACGACATGGGTATGTCCCCAATTCACCACCCTACCCTTAGTCCGGGTCAGGCTAATATATTTACGCCCTCAGCGCATTTGCGTCTCACTCAAGGCATCATGTCCGCCATCTCAGCGGGCATGCTTACATACGCCGCATGTGTTGAGATGCTTGCCGGCGATTTCGTGATGGATCCGATCTTGTGGCAGAGCAGCATCGGGAAACAAGCGCTTGCATTGTTCAGTTTAACAGCTGGGGTCACTGCCATGGCACTGGTGGGATCCTAGATCCCCGGCGATTCTTTGATATGTTGTTTGCTTGTCTTCTGTACCGATAGTATTTATCTCTTGTTCTTTGGAATTCAGGTTGGTCACGTCTGGGGCATTGAGGATGGATTAAGCCAAGCATACACTCTCAGGCACGACGGGTTCAGAACACAAATGCGCAGTGAGATTATTGTACCGAGTAGACAAGACATAAGTAGAAGAGGGTTCGTATACCAAGCGGGAAAGTAGAGCGAAAATTCGATCAGATAAACCGAGAACTACAACTACTCGTTTCCCGATCAACTCAGCCAAAAGCTCGTTCTCTACAGTACATCAAGGAGACAATATAGGCGAGGAAAATGAGGACAAGGCGCGCCAGGCTTATTTGGACGCGCCGTCGCCGTCAAATGGTATGGGTGAGGTCGAGTACACTGTGTGAACGAAAGAGGGGTGTAGTAGACGAGCTCTCCCTGGACAATGAGGAGCGGTGCTTCTTGCGTTTCGCGGGACCTTCTGGCGCATGGGACTCTTCGCGCTTGATAGACATAGGTGTCGTTGGTTCCTTGACAGCCGGTGATTCTCCCTCGTGTGCTTCAGAGACCGATGGCACTCCCTCGTCTCCCTCGTCATGCCGACTGCGCTTCTTCCCTCGCCCAGTAGAGGGGGAGAGGGGCGTCGAGCATGGGGTACTGACAACCTCAGGCTTCGCGCTCGAAGAAGACTGCGAATCCTTGGAAGACTGGGAAGAGGAGGACATGCCGGTGGGAAGCGAGGGCGACTTTGCGTAGGCGAGATGTTCTGAGAGTAACACGCGCCCGGACGCGTCCGTCTGCATGGACGTGGATAGCTGGCGCTGCCTGGCGATGATGTCGCTCGGGCTGAGAGAAGGAGTGGGACACTGCGACGGCTGGGACCGATCAGGCCAGGGAGGCATGGGTGGAACGGCACAAGGACCCCCTAACTCGGGACCGCGGCCATACACGCGATGGATCTCATGCCAGTCGATGTCTTCGATCGGTCCTCTGAAAGCGCCCTCTCGACGCAGCGGTTTGGTACCCTTGAGGGTGACAACGATATCCCCTTTCTCATCACGGATGGTCGACTGGTAGTTGGGACTGCCTGGGGGATGGATTGTGACGGTTCGCGGACCGCCGGGGAACGATACGACAGCCATTCTAGAGGGGACAGGGTATGAGATAAGGTCGACCGAAGAGGGTGCCGGAGCGGGACAAGGGGGAGGTGTGGTGGGGATGTTCGCTTTCATCCCCTCCATGGCGACGAGGACCTTGACGTTCTCCTTCTGCTGCTGTTCTACCAGCAAGTTACAGGCCTCCGTACGTGCGACGATCTGGCTGGTCTCTTCCTTGAGAGCCTCAGCCCGGGATTGAAACTCGGCAAGCTGCGACTCGCACTTTGCGACCTTCTCTTGAAGCGACCCGATTTCCAGGAGCATTTTCCTAGGGGAAAGAACATGAGCTGACGCAGGGAGATGACGAGTAAAACTACGTTACACAACGAGGTCGTTGATGTGGACAGGTCCCTCGAGTAGCGGCTTGCGGTTGAGTTCAGCCATGGCGGCTTCGACTTCCGTCTGAGCAATCTCCACGTTGGCAATCCGCCCGGTCTCCATCCCATCCTTGATGTTCTGGAGGAGCAAAAGCGCTACGGTGTCCGCGAGTGCGCTCACGTTGGTCATGGTAATGAATCGATGAGAGTGGATTGGAGGTTAGGATTGGAGTTGGGGTTGGTAGATGAGAGTGTGGTGTGGTGTGGATCACGATTTCGATTTCGCGGGTGATAGAATGGGTGGAGCGTGTGGAGGACAAGTGGACCTTATATCCATCATGATCCGCCGACGCTTCGGCCTACAGCTGGCCAAAGCAGGAGACGCTTGGATATGCCAGGACGGCCCCGTCGGCAACAACGCTTGGACAGTTTCATCGGCAGGACCCTCCGCCATCTCACCTCGGGAATATTGGTTCGCATTTAGGATAGCTAGATCCAAGGCCCATCCACGGTGCATTGGCCTGGCACAGCAGGATATAGGCCATAAGTGTATTGGCGTGGCAGGTGCCGAGTTGCGGGCCTTGCTTTGTTCTCGGGTCCAAGCGGGAAGTAGCTGAAGTCGTGAAAGGCTGTTATCGGTGAGCCCTGACGTGCATGCATCCAAGCGGATCTAGTCCAAGTGTGGAGGGTCGAGCAGTTGAACATCGCCGTACTCACAGAGGAACTTCAAGTTGACACTCACAACAAAACCACCACCTCGTCGCCGAGTCAACAGCACTCCCAGTCGACGTTGCGACCCAAGTATGGGCGATGTAATACCAGCTGGGGTTGCTGTGTCAGACAGCCCTGGACCGACTGCGTGGTTAGCTTCCAGAATGGGCCAAAGCAAACCTTCATTGTTCTGTACTGCCATCAAGCAAGCGGCGCATTCTTGACATGACAAGCTCCATTTCTCTCGTGCCCACCAAAATCTGGAATACGTCTGCGTTGCTTTCGTCTTCCGTCTTCGTAGCGCACTAAAATATCATCATGAGCGATTTTTCACTGGTTATCCGACCAAAACATCACACACAGCGTTGGTGTGTTCCAGTCACTTCTCAACTTTTAGCGTCGATCGCTTCAGTCCCGGGATCCAAGTCTTGGTCAAGTCGTCTCTTCATATTCAGCCACGCCTGAACTGATGGATATGCATATTGTTCCAGACCCAAGCAAGGACGGTGCAAGGGCATAGAAAAAGCAGAGAGGGTCCTTTAAACGCACAAACCTCATCTTACACAGACTCGATGGATCATCCGTCCACAGGACATGATGCATGACACCCCACCCGGGCATGTCCGCCCGCTTTCGCTATCCCTCGTCGACCTCACTTCCGCTCCGCATCACAACTTTACAAGCACTGGCTGTCCAACGTCCAACACCCACACGCCGACGTGTCTTGCACCGGTGCTTCTCGCTACACGTCGTAGAACCTCTCGACCGCGCGACCACCTTCCGAACAATCACGAACGCCTCTGGGTTGTGTTGTTTCCTACATGCCAAGCGCGCACTTGATCCCCCGGAACGTCGACGCACTCTTACACCCCATCGCGCGTCTTGTCGTGATTCTCTTCGCCTTCATTCACCTGCCCGAACCTCCGAGCGCACATTACCTATGAAGTTAATGGATCTTCACTCGCTACCCCCCAACATCTCCGGTCCCGATCCCTCTTGCTGGAACTCCGCGAGCGAGGTCAGAAGGTCGTCGAAATCTGCACGCCATTTTCTGTATTGAATGTCAGCGGGATCGTGCGTCAGTCGACGCACCAACGTACCCAGCCGGTTCCATCCTCGTGGCTGCATTTATAACCCAAGTCGCTCGAGTTAACATACATCCAAGGTTATAACCAAGGACTTGGATGTTAGTGAGCTTCCCACTCTTACGTTCGAATGGAAATTCGTGAAAGGTGTCATGCTTTGTGGATGGGTTGATGCTGGTCATCGCTTTTTCGGTTCTGGTTGGTGATTTAACTTGGAAAGCGGTTTCGTGGAGATTATATACCGACGAGCAGCGTTTGTACTTTATCTAGAGTGGCACGTTCCGACAACATGCCCTTCATCTTTAAAGGGCTGCTATAAGAAAGTTTCCCAAACAACCCAAGGTCAGCTATAGCGTTTCATCTTGCCATATTAGATATCGTATGTCAGAGGCTCACTGGGGCACGGGGGATTCGGGAGGCACTTCGTTGATGCTCTTGCTTTGTCCTCAGGCTGGAGTGCAAGCGGTTCACCCTGGCAACACCCAGGCTCGAAAAGCTGCCTAGGAAACGACACTCTGCTCTTCGTAAGTTAAACGTGTGATATGGCAATGTTGTTGATAAAAAGGTGGCGTGTAAATCAACACAGCTCCGAAATTCTATCTTGCTCGGCTGTCCTATCGCATTGACTATCAGACTCATCGACTGTCGAATGATCGTCTGCGTATCCCCGAGCGATGCCACTACGACCCTGTTCCAGTATGCTCGGTGCATCCTCGCCCATTCTCACTTCCAAGCCCCGAAATGATCGAGATTGGAGGTACTGCGCTGTTAGACAATGCACGCGAATCAGAACAAAGCAAGGTTGCTTTCTGCACCACGACACGTACCTGCGGCACTCTCCGGGAGTACTGTCATTGTCCCGTCTTGGTTCCGGAGAACCAGCGCGTTCGGAGATGACGTGTCACCATCAGAAGGTTCGGGGGCTACAGGTAATTAGTGGTGGAGACTAGGACCGAGAAAGCGGGAGCATCGGTATCTTACCGCCGAACCGCCTGGCATGACGGTATTTTCCGCTCACGAGCGAGAACGTTGGTTGGTCCGGATCTCGGTCTTGCTCCTCGTTTGAAGTGTCGTTGCGAGCTTTTCAATGTGGTCAGGGTCAGACTATATCGTCGGGGATGAGAATACCGACAGCTATACTCGGCGAGCAGCCTTCCGAAATCTAGCACGTAACGACCATTCCATGTACCTTCGGCTTGGAGCGCGACTTCCAGTTCATATGGTGTAATTATAGGCCGATAGAACTCCTGTAGAGCAACTTCGTGGACAACAATATGATTGATCGAGTGATAGACATACCTTCGACTCGATGATGCTGTTCTCCGGACAGGCCGCCAAAATGAAGCACTCAATCTCCATGAAATTCCCTAGTTTTGCAGGGTTGAGCTTGCCGACGCTGATCGTGTAGCTTTTCTTCTGTGCTTTCTTGAGGATCTCACGAAGATGAGATATGAGAGGTAGATAGGACGCTATTGACCGTTCGTCAAGAAAGGGTGATTAAGAAGCACAAGTACTGACCAACACCAAGCGTGCCTACAAGAATACCGAACACGTCAGC
>JBBPKJ010000429.1:0-25230 GCA_038089195.1 Brasilioporus rufonigricans
TGTGATACACGATCGATGCACGCTCAGTAAGCAGCGAGCAAAGTGCTCCAATAATTGAAATACGAGTACAGTACATAGGACTCGAGTAGCCGCAGTGATAATCTAATCGCTCGACTTTCCCCCATCGCTTCTCTGCGCTTGAGGTTGAGCATCCGACTCGTATCATTCAGTCTTATTCATCTATTCCCACGATCGTAGCCTCGCTAGATATTAAAAAGATGCAACCACTGGCATGCCTTTTGCCTCGTCCGACGTCACCATCCGATTTTTATCCCTTGTTCCTGGCTTAACTACGTATATAGGCAGGCTGCTGGTCCCAGTTTCCCTTCACAACAAGAAATCTACCCTTGTCTGCTTCGGTAGACAGTGGTTGCACCACTACACTTCAGAGCTTCGCATGCCATCCACGAGGTTCTCTTCGAACTAATCTCTCGACGGCATTCAGCACAAAAAAGATGGGCACTGAAATACTTTCGCCAGTGACTCTCCCATGTAGTGGGCGCACAATGGCCAACAGACTGGCAAAGGCTCGTATGCTCCTGCGTTATTCCTGCGTTTCTCCTCTCACTACACTTCCAGGTCGCCTTATATGAGCATCTTGCGAAAATGTACGGTGGCCCTCCTAACAAGTACCACATGGGTCTTTACGCCGAATGGGCGAAGCACGACTGGGGGATGATCGTCACTGGTAACGTCCAGGTCTCTGGGGAACACCTGACGTTGGGCCGGGACATCGTGGTCCCTGAAGTACTCGACGAGAAGACATTAGCCCCCTTCAAGCAGCTGGCGCGAATGATCCATGCAGAGGGCTTGCGTGAGCCTTTAATACGTCCGTTGGCTGTCATGCAGCTCTCTCATGCAGGTCGCCAGTCCCCGAATTTCATTGGCGGTCGTAGAGTTGGTGTTCCTCCTATGGCGCCAAGTCCGATCCAGCTTGGATCGAACAAACGTGCACCGTCGCGCGATGGTGTCGCGTCTCTGAACCTACAGGACACGCCGCATCTATACTTCCGTGCGCTGTTTCAGCAACCACGAGAGATGACGCTTCATGATATCAAACGAGTACAGCAGACATTCATCAGAGGCGCGTTAACTGCCCTCGAAGCCGGGTTCGACGGAGTCCAGCTTCATTGTGCGCATGGATGTGGGTAATTTCGCTGCCATATCCTTGAATAGTCGTTGAAAACATCATCAGATCTTCTTGCACAGTTCCTTAATCCCAAGGTATCTCTTGAAACATTGTATCACACGAGCGACGCTTTGACTGACACTACGTACTCAATAGTGCAATGTCCGGCAAGACGAGTATTCAGTTGAATCACTGAACGCACTCCGAATAGTGCGCGAAATTGTCGAGGGTATCCGTGCTGTGGTTCCAAAAGATTTTGTCGTTGGCGTAAAAATCAACTCTGCGGATTACGTAGAGACAGGCGACAGACCTTCAAGCGAAAGAGCATTGAATGAAACTCGTCGTGTCCTCGATCACATATGTACGATCGCGTTGTGGGGGATAGTGGATTTTATCGAGATAAGCGGAGGTGATTACGAGTCACCAGGTGTGTACTGGTGATGTTTGAGCTCCAAGACTCATCTCTGTCACAGATTTCGTCTCTGCTAAACCAGCGAGTCCCCGGCAAGCCTTCTTTGCTCAGTTCGCAAAAAAAGCGCGGGAACGTCTGAAGATGGATTTTCCGGCGGATGTCAATGTCCCTTTGATTCTTCTTACCGGCGGTCTTCGCTCCCCAGCGCACCTGCAGAGTGCACTGGACGCTGGTCATGCCGACCTACTTGGGATCGGACGAGGTTCGATTTTGCGTCCAGATATTCCAACAGTTCTGCAGCAGAGGATCTTCAATGCTGCTACTGCTGGCACCTCGATTGCCTTGGACGATGAACCGTTCGCACATGAACCAGATGGCGACATCCGGCTACCGTCTTGGGTGCCCCAAATCCCGCTCGTCGGTGCGGGTGTTGGTATGGCATGGTACAATGTTCGCATGCGAAGAATAGCAGCGTCTCAAAAAAATATGAATAGCAAATCACCTCTCCCACCCTTTCCGACACATGGGATGAGCGGGATAGAAGCCATGGTGCGGATGTGGGTCTGGCTGGAATGGCATGAGATGTTCATTGGAAGCTTGCTGGTCTGTTGTGTGGCTGCTGGTGTACTGTGTTGGTGACCCCATTGATACCCAGCATGATATGATACCGTGATTTTTTTTGACATGAATTCGTTCGCAGAGATCGAAATAATATGTACCCCGCTCCCGTGGTGGACCTACGTACTCTGACAAGAGTCGTAATCACTTCGATCGGTTCGATACATGCAATTTAGTAGGCGGCAAATTCTATCGTGCGCAAAAACACTGCAGTGACTACTGTCAGTACTCTCATGAGGTGGTCGTACGCTACGCTGATCACGTGGTAGAAAAGGCGTGGCGGTCGTTGTCACCCTCCAATGGCCCTGTCTAGATCCAGGCTTTCCTCGTGTCCTAACCTTAGCTGGGAGTTAGGTTGTAAGAACAAGGGGGTTATGACTCCGAGAGTGCCCCTCGTTTCCGCGCAATCTCATTCACGTCCATGCTAGATGTCATTGGATTGGCGTTTCGTGGCGTTCATCAATCACTCTTCTCCCGTTCTTACGGGCGGCGGTGCACCGTGTTTGCTCAATTTGCTTCATTAACGGACAAGTTGGTTCATATATTTCCCTATCTTCCGCTTGCTGCGCTGACCAAGACGCTTGACTACAATATACATTCATCGGTGATCAGACTGTTGGATAACCTCGACAGGAGGCGTAGTAATACACGGTATGGATTCGTCACCTACAATCAAACTGTCTTCGCATCTCAAAGGCTTAGAGCGGCTCGATATCGGGTGTTGGTCCCACGGGGACGATGCGCGTCGGGTTGATCTGTAATGCGATGAGTGAGATGACATCCGCGCGTCAAGAAGAGACAAGACCTGGGGCAGGGACCAATAATAGACGACTTTGATGTGCTGAAAATTGGTCGACGATCGGAACGCGTCATTGTTCCAGTACAGCTTGCGCAGCCATCTGTGTAGTAGATCATCGGGGCGATCGATCTTTGAGTGACTCGACTGGTTGCTTGTAAGGGTATATAATCTCACGTGTGAATGGCAGGATACCCGTTCCGGATCGTACGCAAGTTGCATTTGAATTGTCCAACGTATGCAGGATCGAAACGAATCTGCCAGGTTGAAAGGTGACGGACTGAGATCGCGAGCGAGAGATGGATCGAGAAGCGCTCACGATCGTAACGAATAGCCTGATATCCGCCTCTGTCAGCATATCGCCGACGAGATAGTCCTTCCCGGTCAACATCTTCTCAAGGCGGTCCAGACTCTCAAAGATCGGGTACACCGCCTTTTCATAAGCCTCTTGAGTTACCGCGAACCCGGCCTTGTACACGCCGTCTATAAGGTGGACATTGAACTCAGCACCAAGAGAAGGCAGGCACAGCTCCGGACGTGCGTACTGTTCACGGTGTCGTACACCCACGCATTGATCTCGTCGATCCTCTCGCGGTGCTGCTCAGGGTAGATGTCGACAGACGCCTTCTCCGGAGGGAGCAGATCGTTGAAGGCAGTGTTGAACGTGCGGATGATTTCAGCGCTTTCATTGTTAACGATCGTGTGCCTTTTCTTGTCCCAGAGGACTGGGACGGTGAACCTGGTGCCATAGACAGCGGGGTGAGTGGTCCTTTGTTATGGATGCAAGACGCGGCGTACCTGCCACTGTAGTCTGGATCCGCTTTGAGATAGAGGTCTCTGATGTGTTTGGCGTTGTATAGCGGGTCTGCGTCTGCTCCGGGAAACGGATCAATATTGGCGAACGGCCATCCTGATTCATCCATGTGAGGAGACACAACTGTGACAGCTGAAAAAGAAAAGTTCAAGATAACGAGGACTTTGCGAATGCGAGGCACACTCACGAATGATCTCTTCGAGGCCTTTCAATTTCCGCGTGATAAGCGTGCGCGTTGCCCATGCTACGAAACAAGGATTGAAGACAGTGAAGTGGAGCAAGGAGAGAAGGACGTACGGCACGCGTACGAGACATAGAGGTGATACCTGTCTGTGGAAGTAGACTCAGTCTATTATAGCTTACGTTGGGCCATGGAGTACGAACCTTTTTCTGGGGTAAATTGGCCATCCTTCTGAATCCAATTCCTAAACGAAGTGGCTGGTCTTTTGAATGAACCATCGGCCTCGAGCTTCTGTTTAGTGACGTCCGACTGCGCCAGCGTATCTCGAGTGGAAGTCATTGCACACGGTCTTAACGATGTTGGATCGTTCTGTGAGGACACGCCTACTAAAAGAGGTTATGGGCGGAGGCAGAAGACACTGGCTTATCGGTTTGAGCAGTCCGCGCTGTCGATAAATTTCCGTCGCGGAAGTCCTTTTGTCAGCACCAGACATGGTGACAGACGTTCCACTCACGACACCCCCATTGATCGGGAAACACGAAACATCCTCACTCATAAGAGTAAGCTTACGTCGTGAGTGATATCATCCATCCGTCACGGGGATCATTTATCCTCGTCACGTGCCAGCATGATCACAAATCCCCGCAATTTCGTTTGTGCCCACACTGGTGGAAGTCTTCGAACATGATCAGCGCATTCCCTTCCACCCTAAAAAGAAAGAACGATCTCCTTCCAGGCCAACAAACTTTTCCACACAGGTGAGTTTAACTGCGGTGCTCCGCGTTATACTTCGTCAATACTGTTAGTATTGCCTAAGTTGGTGAAGAATGAGCGTATTCTCGGTAGGTGGTTGGGGTCCTTCCGACTATGCCCGCATTGACTTTGTGTACAGGTAACGCAAAAGTCATAGACCTGACTGAGGACATTAATGACCGTACAAGATCGACAAAACACACTACTTCCGTGCTTGCCACCCTGCTTGGACTGGTCTCGGCGGTGTTGGGTTCCCCTGACTGCAAGTAGATGTAGACACTCGAAGTAGTAGAAACAAGTGTCCTCAGGAGCCAGCCGTTATTGTGATCCCACCGAATTCTTGAGGAAGGTAGCGCCAACCACCGGGAGCTAGTTCCACTCTGGTAGCTTGTTCAGGCAAGGTCAGTCCTTGCTGTGTGAAGTTTTGATTCCCCACGATTTCCGTGTTTTGCCTGCCACCCAGTAGTACTACGCTGAGACAAAGACATAAATGATCTCGGAGACTCTGGCAGCTGAACGATGCAATTGTGCATATGGAACGATCGACTTGTTAACTTGAAGCTGGGGTCGGCCCGGCGAGCGTAATCACATACATATATAGTCTCCCATCGCAGGTGCTAGCAGCCATTGGGTAACGCTAGCTACGCGATGGCGACCCTTCCTCGCACGACAAAGCAAAGTTCGATTTCTTCTTCCACTCGAACACCTGCGTTCGATCAGAGGCCGCGCTCCGATCGCGACTTTGATGCTGGGATAAACTCATCTACCGCATGGACAGAGCATCTGGACCGTGGGTCTCTCTCCGACGACGAGCCAACTGATCACCTAGAGTTGTACGGACAACGTGGTTTGTCTGCGCGCGCACTGTACCAGTTCGAGGGTAGGGCAGAGTTTAGGGAGCTCACTGTGGAAGCTGGGGACGAGCTCGAGGTCTTGAGGCAAGACGTCGGGGATGGGTGGAGCCTCGTGAGGACGGAGGATGGAAAGATTGGTTTGTTGCCCATGACCTATTATACAGTAGGTGGGCTACAGCGCTGGCGTCCGATTTGACTGACATCTCGCAATTCAGCACACCATCGACTTCCTCTCTGCGCCAGCGGACAGTCAACCGATATCGAAGGAGCTATCCACCGACACCGTCACGCCTCGTCCATCTCCCAAGGACAGCTCTGAATCAGAGCTTCCTCCACTTGTTCAACAGACTACAGGAGAACGGGCAAGCGTGTTTCCGAGCTTCCGACAGCGATTACTTGGTGGCAAGACCATCAATCGATTCTCCGCTTTTGTCACCAGCGGGGCGGAGGAGTGGGTCCTCAACGGTGCTCCAGCTTCTGAAGACGAACCTGAAGTGTCTATCCTTGCTTCTCACGGCCGCTTCTCAACCACAGATTCCGTTACGGAAGACATGCGACTCAATAGGCTAGGTATCGGAGAAGCTGATAGACATTTCGTGGACGAAGGCCCTGCCTGGCAGCCCAAGATACCTGGATTCCGTGTCTTGGTCCATTCGCCATCGAAGCGGTCTTCAGGCCTTTCCGGGGCCTACACCGTGTACAACGTTACCTCTCTTGTCCGGTTATCTAATGATCCCGGTGACGAAGCGAACCGCTCGGCCTCCCCCGCATATATTACCGTTCAGCGACGCTTTTCGCACTTCGTCGTTCTTCACACTGCACTGCTCAGACGGCTTCCTGGAATTGCACTACCTCCCCTCCCGGAGAAGCAATACGCAGGTCGGTTCAACGCTGCGTTCGTCGAAGCACGACGAGGAGACTTGGAACGATACCTCGATCGTGTTGTCCGGCATCCTATCGCGCGTTACGCAGAAGTTGTCACGTCTTTCCTAGGCTGCGAGGATGACCTGGTGAGCGGTCCCTCGGCCCAGGCTGAGGTTTAGGAACCTACTCAATGTCTCATGCTACTCCCTGCGCAAGGAGTGGAAACGGCTGATCCCACAACTCTTGTCTATGCATGCAGCAGGACCATCCTTTTTTGCGCACGTTTTCCATCCAGCATTCAATTTTGATATTCAGGATGCTTCAGAAGTGATTGAAAGGTTTGACAACCATGTGCGAGCCGTTGGGAAGGGGGTGCAAGGGTTGAGGAATACCTTTAACCGAGTGAGGGAAGCGCGATCAGGTGGGTAATCTTATTTGTTTTGGTATACATCCCTCAAGCATTGACGCATATAGAGATGTCTAAAGCTGAGCGCTTGCTTTCCTACACCCTCCTTTCTCTTATCACCGCAAGGCCTTCGTCAGTTGTACCAGCTCTTGGCGCGGTCGAGGAAGAAGAAAATACCTTTCCGCAACTGCAGGGTCTCCTGAACAACGATGGCGCCTGGTGTTGGCGTGACGATTGCCAAGACTGTCTTAGGCTCACGAAGGCGGTTCAGAAGACTGCAGAGACGTTGCAGAGCGTGGGGGATCTGTACGATGATCACGTCGGTGCCAGATTATTCCTTGTACAGCCCTTCACTCAAAATCGTGGTAGGCCAGGAGAAGGCAGCTTGCGACCCACGAAGCTCTCAAGAGCGTTGCCCATCCGTACATGATATATCAGGTGCATTCTATGATGCGGGATTCATACACAAGCTGAGCGACTACTTAAGGGGGTCATAGAGACCCATCGATCCACGTACTCCCGGTATGCAGAAGCCACAGGCAACAACGTGCGTAATCTATATCTGGACTCAGCTGTCTCACTAATTTACCAGTAGCCGCACGAAGACGTGGCTTCACGTTGCGAAACAGTTCTCAACGCGACCATGTCTGAACTAGACACTTATCATACGCAAAAGGTCGAGGATTTCACGAACCTGACAAAGGATCATCTCGATGGGGAAATCGCATTGTATGAGCAGATCCTGACACGACTCAAAGCTACACGACGAACGCTCGATCCCCCATATTGGGACGAACTGGGACGCTCACCCAGAAGGCCTTCGCGATTCGAAAAGGATTTAGAGAGACCGGTGAACGATATCGAGCCTCTCCCGCAGCCTTGTCCGCATGTGTACGACTCAGCGCCGATGCGGCCTGTGAGCATGGCTATCCAGGGTGGTATAGGTCTACTTGGGAGCTCAGGGGGGAGGACAAGCGTTCTAGGTAGACTGTGGGGTTAAGTAAATTTTCATTTACTGTTTTTTTTTTTGCTATTTCAAGGCGTGCTTGTACGCCTTGCAAGTGCTGTTGAGCGACCTTGGATGTTGTTGGGGAATGTAGTAATTTATGTATCTAATACTTTTTGATTTAGATGGTTGGAATTCTAAAAACTTTCTCACGGACCTCCGAACAGAATGATACAGTACTTACACAAGAGTAAGCATGTGCCTCGGATAGGTACAAATACTCTGAGGCGTGACAAACGACCGATCAAGCTTCAAGTCTCGGAGCGACTGGGCTACTGTCGGTTGCGGCTCCAGAGGTATAGTCCCAGCGAACTTCCTTCCTCAAACTTGAGGGACGTTGAGTTTAACGTCACTAGCCTGGCTCGGGGCAGTATCTGCAAGTTCGGTGGCTGTACCAACAGCGAGCCAAGAGCGCGACATGCTTCTTCGCCTGTATTAGCCTCTGAACTGCCGACGGGGGTAGCGAGTCTGAAATCGTCTGCTAATATGGTGGATTGGCGGGTCGCACCAAGGCCCGAGCTCCACTGCCAGAAACAAGCGTCGGAAGAACCATTTCTCGCCGTCCCTGGAAGATACCGGGTGATAATCCTTTCAATGCTGAGCCAGAGACGTCTGGCAAAGAGCGGCGTGAAGGCCGCCACGCGAGCAGGTAGAGATATGAGAGTGATAGCATGCATGCCTGAAGTTTCGAAGAGATGAGTACCAACGAGTATTGCCGGTGAGAAGTGACTGAGGGCATACAAATCCGACTACGTCGTGATAGTCTTGACACAAACGATGAAACCCGTGCAACCTGTCAGCGCTAGTCAGCACCTGTAGACATGGTCCTATAACTGACTAGTTCCTGCCGGGGGTCAAGGCAGGCCCTTCTATGTTCTTAAGGCATCCAACTAAACTCTGGAATAGTTAGAACCACTCAACCTGGAGGCATATATCGGAGCGAAGAAGGTGTAGTTGTCATTGTTGGGATGTTACAAGGCAAATACTGACTTTTTTGCTCATGATTCATAGTACTACGTCGTCATGGTGTCATCCATGTTGGCTAGATCGCCTGCCAAGTTGCAACTTGCAAGCGTGGATGAATATCACATTCCTGTCCAGCATTTTCAAATTCAAACCGGCCTCACAGGCGTGTATAAATCAAACTGCCCCGGTTCAAGGAAAAGGTCGGTTGAGATCAAGTTATTACACAAGTTACAACTGTTCACAGAAAATGTCTGCGCGTATTATTACTGTCTTTGGTGCCACGGGCGCGCAAGGTACTGCCGCCGTCGTCTTTATTCTGTGTCCGAGTTTTACCCACACCTATAGGTTCATCTGTTATTAAAGCTTTGCTTGCCGATGAGACATTCACCCCCAGGGCGGTGACGCGCAACCCAGATTCTGAGGAGGCGTTGAGACTCAAACAACTCGGCGTCGAAGTCGTACAAGGTAATCAGTGGGATGTGACATCCCTCAAGAATGCTATGAGTGGTGCGGAGGCGGTATTTGGGGTAGCCTCCATTGTTTTCCCTAGTATCATCAGCTGAAGGACACTTTGCCCAGGTCACTAATTTTTGGGATCCAAAAAATTTTGTACAAGGCCCAACCGGCGAAATGATTTTGGGAAAGAACTTGGTGGACGCCGCGATTCAAGCTGGCGTCAAGTTTTTCGTCTGAAGGTAATTCAGGATGCGGTTCTACGGTTGCTCTGTGCTGTTTCAGCTCCCTCCCACATGTAACCAGTGTGTCCAACAGAAAGTACAACAAGATGTATCATTTTGACAGTGAGCTTATTCCATTGCCGGATGGACCATCACTAACACGCGGGCTGCTCATTTCTTAGACAAAGCGAATGTTGACGACTATCTCCGAGACAGTCAGCTTCCACACGCAATTCTCCACACGGGTACGTCCACGTCTGCTTGTAGTGAACCAATGGTTGAAGGTTTTGTAGGATGGTTCTGCGAGAACACTTGGAAGTAAGTCATTTAGACAAATATGAATATTTTGCCGTTGATATATTGTTATGCTATGAAGGTTTAACTATTTCACTATGACAGCGGACTCTTCCTCCTACGAGCTTACCATACCGAAGTATGATCCAAACGCCCCGCAATACTTCACCTGGGTGGAACGTGACCTCGGTCAATGCGCACTTGCGCTACTCAAAAACTGCAAGGATAATTCAGCAGACATCCTTGGCGAGACCTTTTATGCAGTCAGCGACAAGATCAGCTATACAGACTATGCGAGAAAGATCGAGAAAGGTAACGTATCGATCAGTGGGCCAAGGTTGATACCTGGTACAAGGAGTGTTTCCTTGCCCGGTAGTTCTGATTGTCATGGAGCTGATCACTGTCAAGGATGCAATATTGGTGCTGTCGATTTCCCTTGGTGAATCTGCGCCTAAGCTTGGTCAATCGCCTTCGGTGTGGATGTCATTACGCCATCTTGATCGCACAGTACATTTCGGTTTGTTGGATCTCATAGATTATTGTGATGTTCCTTCTGTTGGATATTTAGCTAGTACGCTATTTTGGTAGCTTACATAAGCATACCTACATCGGACAGTAGATAGTTTACTTCGTCTTTAGTGACTTACTGAAGACAGTACAGGTAGCTACTACACATCTAATATAAGTGACTTACTGAAGACAGTACAGATACCAGATAAATATAACCAATAGGTTTCAATACCTTCCAGCCATTTCCCTATGTGCCAAGTGTGCGACGAGTGGAAGAGCATCTAGCCGTTCCAAGCACACCCGAGGGCAAGAGATACAAGACCGACAAAACACATATTTGAAGGAGCGGCTATCTGTGACGATGAACTTGGAAGTGAGGTTGGATTCGAATAAGTAGCGCAGAGGAAGATATATTGCAGCACTGCAAGTGTGACTTTTAGTGCATGTATATTGCTACTCGGACGACGATTCGATAGATTCTCCTTTAACATACAGAAGTGGGCCCCCAATATCGGCTCAGGGTTCATACGCTTGAGGCTTCAAGCTTCAAGTCCAGCTCGTCATTTTGGCTCAACGAGGTCGGCTGTACCGATGCTCAATTTGAAGGAACACCGTCCGCAGTGCGCACCGGGATAAGACAAATCAAGTGGCTTTGGATCCTTGGATCCACCTCCTGGACTTGAACGTGGTGGTCTCACAACGACACGTACAGTATTGTGCGATTCGAAGATCAGGACGGAAGCGGACTTGTAAGAGCATCTGCCAACAGATTCTATATAAAGAGAAACAGCCAAAGGATATTAGTGTGGGCAAATTCGTACCAGCTCGTGAGCAGGGCCAACTAAAGGGTCTCAGGATTTGGCGTGCACTGCCATGCTGATCACCAAAACTCACCATGATGTCCCCAGCAAGCTCGACAACGGGAAACCTATTCGGATCTTTGTGATCGCTCCTATCGTGCCAAATTACCCTCGGGCTAAGTTTCCAGGTACGTAACCTCCCCTTTCCGTGCACTCTGGACCATCTTACAGATCACCATGGACAGGCGTTGTTTGCTTCAGGTACGCAGTGGATCGCCGGCGCCCCTGGGGTTTCTCGGTTGATCTACAAATACTAGCGAGATTTACCAAGTGACCGGACCTGTTGAGAGGTTTGCCGGACAGATTGCAAGCCACGGATACGTCGTTGGTGTGTCTGGTAGTACTCATTCTTTTGATCGGATGATCTCACGCAGATGAGTATAGCATGCCCATCAACTTATCACGAGTTCGAAGGTCCAGAACCCATCCCCTATGACACCGAAGGTACCTCACTTCACACATTTCCCATGGACACTCACAGACTGCGACCAGGAACGGACCGAGGCAACAGATATAAGGTAGACATCACGCCGCGTTTGATCGCCTTCTTGACGATCTCTGTTAGATCGAGAAAACGGTGGCTGCCTATGATGAGGTACTCATTTTCCTTGCACATGTTTTGACGATGAGTATTGATCTGTACAATCACGATGGGTAAAAGGACGCCACGCTGTCTGTCGACCTGCTGGTCTCCCACCCAAACTGCAATGGTCGTATTGCGGGTCCGTGAACAGTTTTCTTACCTCTCTAGTCCCTCACGAAGCTTTCAAAGCGACTGGAATGTGCCTAGGAGGCCATCTGGTATGTCTCTGTGCTATCTGTCTTGGACGCCGTGTCTCACCAAAAGCCAGGCATTCCGTGTGCGATATTAGTAATTCTCGTGAAAGACGCTGCTATTGAATGGTTAAGCTCTTTCTCAGGCCGCCTTCGATCATAGAGTGCTGTCTTCCGTATGCTTCTTTGCAACGGACATTCACGGTGCCACTCTCGGGAATGGTAAAAACGATGACTCACTCGACCGAGCCCGAAAGGGTGACATAAAAGGAGAGCTCGTTGTAAGTGCCGTTTATCTTAGATTGTTTTTACCTCACGAGGAACACTGCAGATGATTTTCGGAAAGCAGGCATGTACCACTTCTTTGTTCTTCCCGGATCACGTCCAGCTAACTGTGTGATGGAGGATACGCATGTACCGCGAGCGGGCCGCGACCTCATTAGAAAGACGCTCGAAGACGCCAATGTTGCATGCACTGTTCGTATAGGTTGATATGTGTTTCGAGGGGATACTCACTAGGTTCACTCAGTTTCTCGAGGTTCAAGCGCAACATGCCTTCATTCGAGATGAATCATCCAAAGGGCGTTGGGACGCAGCGCTTACCAGGTCCCTCTTTTCATTCATGTTGGAGGTATTCGAGAGAACGGTCGGACGAGACCTTGGACCAAGGATCGACAAGGAAGATAAGATCGAACATGTCTGTTAGGAGTATTGTTTGCGAGTGTTAGAAACCAATGTCTCTGCCAAACAATATCAAACAATCGCTTTGACCTGAGACCACTTCTGGGAGGTGATTGAATTCTTCGCCAGTCCGAGGTTGGATTGTTGTAAACATATGATTGTGTTACTCTCATCTCGAATGTCCTGTAGGCTTTGAATATTGTTCTCCCCGTGAGACATCTAGCTTTCATGACGACCCTTGCACTTCCAATCTATCCTTCCACTCAAGCAAGAAAGGGTTTCTCAGCATCCCAACTAGCGCAGTTTCATTCCAATCTCTCAAACGCACTCGCACAAGTAATTGTACTACCACCTGCGAAACGGGATACACCTTCAACCCGTGGCTTTGTCTCCAGCTATGCCAGCGATGTAGCTCAACAGATACTGGAAACACTCATCTGGGAAGACACCCAGCTTGTGAAGCATGACGATCGCCTGCCTCAGTGCGTCCTCCTCCTTTCAGAGAAGCTCGCTCCCTCTGGGGGACTGGAACTCAGAACGCTTCTCGATCTCTGTGTTGCCTTTCCATTAAAAACTGCCCGCTTGAGATCGATTCTGTCTGCAGCCCTCGGCGGTATTCCAGACCTGCCTGCTACGTTCGCCTCAGAAGTCGTCCCCGGGTTCACATCCCTGCTGTCCCCATCTCGATCTTCGGGACTATATGGTCTCCGAAAAACGGTCCGTTGCTTGACGAGTCTTCTCCGTCCCAGCCCACCAGACCTCGTTCGTCCATTTGCGCATAACAAGGAATTCCTCGTTGCGCTCGCGTGCGCGTACGACGACGGACTCACCGCCATCTCCCGTTCATACGGCGGCGTCAGGGTCGGTGCCGTCGACTGCCCACTCGACCATTGGGAGAACATCTGGCTCGAGACTAAAGTGGACATGGTCGATGCCTTTCACCTCATCATGACGACGATGGTCCAGGACGTCTCCACGGCATCCGGGACGCAACTCGCGGTAGAGGCAGATCGGGCCCTTGGGGTCGTGTTCGCGTTGCTGGACGTCATGCCTCAGTTTGCAGACGTGGGACCTGTCGACGCTGTTCCGTTCCTCAATCGATCGCTCGTTGCAGACTATCAACACGCGTATGAGTTCGGTAGGACATTGTCCTCTGCGTTGCGCCATGCATCGCGCGACGACGCGCGGATGGAGCTCTTGGAATCCACTTTGCAGTCCCTTGATATCGAACGTGTCGGTGGAGATGCCAAAGACCCGGGCGCACTCAAGCTCATCATTCGTTCATCTGGAATCGCTCCAGGAGCCTCCACCAGTGTAGCACAGGCCGTACGGCCCGTGTCTAGTCACAGTAACAAGGGCAAGGCAAAGGCAGCAGCCCCCGAGTCTACCACGCCTCACGATGCCGAACTCGACTTGCAAGTGACACAAGTACTGGATATATTCCCCGATCACTCTCCAGAGTACATTCACAAACTGCTCACATACCCTTCCTTCCCGTTCCGCGGCAACGCAGAAAGAGTGATCGAAGCACTCTTGGAGGGAACAGCTCCTGACGAGGATGCGCTCGGTGACATCTCCCAGAATGTCGAGATCTGCGTCCCGACGACGGACGCTCCTATGGAGAGGAGGAACGTGTTCGACCGAGAGGTCATGGACCTCGATCGCATACACATCGGAAAGAAAATGTGCGATGTCGAGGTGTTTTTCTTGCATTTCTATGGGACGCTGATATCTCGCATACAGGCTAGACGGAACGTCGTTATCATTGGATAGAACAGAAAGAGAGCGGATGAAATCAGAGATACTTCGACGGGCGGAGGTGATGTCTGAGGATTCGGATGAGGAGAGTGGTCGGCCCAAAGCGCTTGACGTGATTGATCTCGACGAGGACCTTGACGAAGCTGGCGCAAGCACCGTCAAGATTCTGGGTGATGGGGAAGACAGTGGCGACGACGAAGCGGATCCAATCAAGCCAGAGACGATTTTAGAGCTGGCTTACATTCGAGATCCCAAGTTGTTTGAACGAGATGCTGGGACACGAAGAAGCAAGACACGCGCGGATCTCAAGCAACAGACAGGTAACGATTATCCATGGGATCACCCCTTTTGAGCTGTACTGACATTTCTCTACCAGGCTGGACGGATGAACAAATCGAGGGGTGGAGGATCATGTTGGAGAGAAATGTGAGTGATTTTGTATGGATACATTCCTATTCACATGCATATACATTGCTACAGCCCAAGAAAGAGCGCATATTACAGAAGCATGAATTCTCTGGGAATAGAAACGTGAATATACCGACTATTGGAACGAGTGGGGATCCATCCGCTGGTGGACAGCGGGGTGGCAGCAGCAGGGGCAGGGGCAGAGGTAGGGGCAGAGGACGAGGACGAGGACGAGGTGGTGGTGATGGTTGCGGAAGAAGCGGAGTAGGGGAAAAGAACGAAGACGTTGCACGTGAGCGAGCGTTCAAGGAAAAGCACAAATCTAGCTACCGGAAGAGGGGACACGACAAGAAGATGGGCAAGGCGGTCGTTGGTCCGTCGCAGTAAAATTGTTGTAGGCAGACAGGGAACGGAGCGTGAACGAGCAATGTATTGTGAGAGAGAGCGAAAGAAGGGAAGACAAAAATCAGGATGATCGTCGTGCTACCTAGCGGCCCTATATATACTGCAAAGAGACCCTGTCTTGTGATTGTGTGACACGGGAAGAAGTGCTGAGCTGCGTGAGGCCGATCGAGAGGAAGGAATGCTAAGTGCATGACATGGAAAGAAATCTTGAGTGAGGCGAAGCCGATCGGAAAGGTGGAATGCTAGGACCAGCTTACATCCCCCTCATCAGCCTAGTAGGCTAAGCTCTTCGTCCACCCCCACCACTAAAAGGTACGTTAAATTCAAGTCTCCCTTCAACGGTGGAAATGCGACATTTCACTCCTTGGTCAGGACGATGCAAGAACCTCAATACATGACACCAACTCTAGGTACTCGACGATGGATTGATTCTGTTCTCAATGTCCAGCATACTACAAAACGCTACTGTCTGTGGATTGATGTACCACGGCGCTGCAATAACGTCAAGATATATGATACATCGCCTTTTGCGATTTATAAACTTACGTTGCTCAAACTTTGCGTTGCCTTCACTCCCTGGACCTGGGGCAGTCTGAACGAACACTTGGCAGTCATCGATAGAGAAGGGCGATTTAGCACCCCCATCGACAACCTTGCAAACAAGCTTCTCTTGGACCCATTCTAGTTCTGTGGAGACTCGGGCGCGGGCTGTGGGCTCATCCGGGTAAGTTGCCTGCTGACGGGTAGTAGCGAAATACTGATGGAAAGCCCGCGTAATGGCCAACCACTCTGGGTCAAAAGTCAGGAGTGGGCCCGTTTGTTCTCGGTGAAAAGGTTGCGGGACCTGGATGTCGATAACCTGTGCTAGAGCATCAGTTACCGTAGGATGGGCGACCACAAAGAGAAAAACCTCTAGAAAGTCCCTGCGTGGAAGGCACTTGTCTAAAGCTATAAACTTCGTCTGGGATTGTGGGAAGACGAGTCCAAGCACTGGTTCGACGAACTCTTCTTCATCAATCACTGTTATCTCGTCAGGGTTCTGAGGCGCTGTAGGCCGCGCCTCGTTCACTAAGGTCGCTTCTATCGCGGCACTGCTTTCATCAAGATCTAGGTCAGAAATGACGATTTCCTCAGGGTTCGCCGCAACTACGTGTGGATTGACCTCGTTGCCCCGGTGTTTTACGACCGCCTCGAAGCGGACGTGTAAGTGAGCAGAGAACCACCAGTCTGGGCGAAGGGTTTGCAACAAGCCCATCAGAGGAGGCGACCCAAGATTCCCTGAATTAATATCCTGTCTAAAAAAAGGCTTTTTTCGTAACAACCCTTGAGTGTCCCCATACTGTTCAATCGATTGGGGCCAGTCGTGCGAGAGAAAGATGTGTGGCTTGGAGAGCTATTGAGATCATTTCAGCACGCAATCATCGCGGGGGAAAGAATTCACCAGAGACAAACGACGAATATTGTACTCCCTGACATGGTATACACTGCGCATCGAGCCATGATCGTATGGCATGCGCTCGTGATGACCTGCTCGAAGTGAGCTCGATGCACGGGATATCAAATTTACAAACCTTGATGAAAATCATGATTCTTAAAGATCCCTGATGCTCCAGCAATTCGGACACCGTTCACTTGGACGCAACCTGCATGGCCGAGAAAGTATATGTTGGGCGCCAGCCAACCTCCGTGATACCTGACAATATTGTAGATCTAGTGCTCAAATTTATTTAGCTTACGCACAGCTCCCAGAAGTAATTGGACGCTTCATGGTTGCCACCGATAACGATCGTCAAAACTGGCGCGACTTTTTCACCAACATAGTATCTGAAAACTTTGATGTATTACCAATGCGAACTGTAATCCAAGCAGACAAATCGAGGGCCTACTTGTAGAAGTCACCGAGCTGCCTGTATTTTTGTGGTACAGCCATGCATTGCAAATCGCGATGATTTCGAACGGCTTGGAAGTCACCGCAAATCAGGAGCAGCTCAACTTTGTAGTTGTTACCGTCTTCCAACAACCTGATTTGTTCGTAAATGGCATCAAGCGCACCGTGACAACAGCCTTCTACAGCAACCTTGCATGTTTTCAGTACGTAGAAGTTAGCTGAGAGGTAACAAGTTCACCTTCATGAATGATCGCAGTTTCGTGGACGGAGCGTGCTTACGTTAGCACAGCAGACCTGAGGTTTGTAAAAACTCGATACTTCTGACTGGCAGTTCTTCTTGACGTAGAACATGCAGTGGCAAGCACAAAACTTCAATTCGACATTTTCATCGTGTTCCGCAAGTACCTAGTAATACTAGCTTGACCAGGAAATATAGAGTGACATCCACAACACGTGCCAGACGCCATCTACCAGTAGTCGACCACTGCCTGCGCCACAACTCACACGCGGTCACCAACACCGTTGCTCAAGTACTCACAGCATGGCTCTAGATCGATAAGCATTTTACTAACACGACCTCTGCAACATGCAGCTCAAGTTGTCATCGAGATCATCTCCAAAACGGCGGCACAAATACAACCAAGACCCGGCCACAATATGCTCCACGGTCCACTATAGGTTGCAGGACATTAGTCCTCGTCTTGCGTCGAGCTTGGGTACGTTTGTTCCCACTCCCAACCCAGCTTCACCATTGAGTTCCCTCTTCATAGCTGTGAATGCAATCATCAGTGCAATTCGAAAGCGCCCAATTGTCCATAGATTATATTTGGGCGCCAGCTCTCTGGGCGATGCGGGTTGCATCCGATTATTTGAATTCATGGCTTCGCCAGCTGGTCTTCGTTGCCGAGAGGGTCTCACCGAACTCTTTCTTACGAAAAACGAAATCGGTGCTCAAGGTCTTCTTACCGTGGCGGCTTTCCTGAGAGGCAACTTAGTCTTGAGAGAATTGTGTCTTTCTGGGGTAGGTGTCCAGTAGCTTGTGTCCTTTCTTACTCATTCGTGTACATGCACGCTAGAACCCTTTGACCACCGATCCAGATGTTATCGCAGAGTTTGCGAGCGCGCTGAACTCGTCCCGTTTATGCACGCTGCAGATACTTCATAGCAACTCATTAGGCGACTCATTTACCCAAGCATTCCTCCTTCGACTCAACTCACCCTATCTTCGAGAGCTGGATCTCTCTGCTATCAACATGACTCACGCCACCGTACCAACCCTCGCAGACTATATCAGATCAACTCGGTGTCGTTTAGAACGTCTGCAATGCAATGCAAACAGCCTAACCTTGAGTGGGGCATGCAAGATCGTCAGTGCAATCAAAGAGAACCATTCCTTGCGGAACGTCAAATTGGATGACCTGCACATTGACGACGATGCTGCCCCTGTCGCCGCCGCGGATAGAACCATTGGATGGCAGGAGTGTAATCGAACCCTGCGCACTGTCCTCCAACACAACTCGGACCATGTTGCGCGGGTCAAAGGCGAATCGCTTACACTTCTCCGTTACTCACGTGCCCTCTTTCTCCGCTCTAGAACGTGTGGAACGAACAATGGTATTCATACATTAGTCCCCTTATCCACGCGCGATAGGAATTCGCCGTCCTTCAACGCGCCCTCTCCATTCTTTGACTTACCAACCGAACTGCAACAAAAGATTATTTCATATCTTGCCCCGTCGCTTTCACACCAACAATGTATGCGGATCGTCTACTTTGCCGCCGATGCCACCACTTTATTCCACGTTAATTCTCAATCCAATGGAGTTCAAGGTCGAGCGAAGCCGCTAGAGGCACGTGTCAAAACCAGTTTCGGTAGACGAACACCTTGGCAACAGAGAGAATCGTTTGAGGGGACGTGGAGACCGCCTACGTGGTGGGAATGTCACTGCTCGGCTGATCTTCGGCCATCCTGCTGGTGTCTGCGTAGGTGGAGAAGAGAAATGAGGGACATATGGCTGACCCAGGTGGCCTGCGATGCATATGAACTTGGCCATTGACACCCGGCACTGTCACAATCACAGATTACAACGGACGCCATTCATTATCATTCTCTTCTCATGCACCCCAGGATTCCATTCTTTCGGACAATATTTGATGGTATCAGTAGCATATACTCTATGGGTCTGACTGTTTAACTTGGTACAATCTTGCCGCAGAACATTGGCCCCAACAATCAAACCTTCGGAACATTCCTTCCGTACTGGATTATCCATGAGCTGGTCCGCGTGACATTTCTGCAGATGCTGTATGTCCTGTGTTATATGGCTAGAGTATGGAGCACTGCCCTCTCACAGCGCCGTTTAAATTGTGACTAGCCGCTTCATGATAACCCTCCAGACTTCATCACGTTGTGATTGACGCTTCTCATATCTTATCTGCTCCCTTGTCATATCAACACCACCCGTGGAATTGATCCCACAATGGCTTGCATTCATTCCGATTTGGTCGCCGGTCGCCCGGATAACGGCACGAAGAAGGGTCTTTTGATTGCCGTTAAAGACAGCATGGTGAAAGATTTCCATAAACTCGATCATGCGCAGCGTGATGCCGAGGAGTTAAAACGCCTTCTAATAGGTATCTCAAGCATTGGTGCTTCTGCATCAGCTCGCTGATCGATGTGTGTAGAGGTCTTTAGGTATTCAGCGGAAGACATTGTAATGATGATGGACAGTAAATCTATCTCGGAGGAGCTTTGGCCCACAAGAAGAAGAGTAGTAAGCTCCTAATATCCATGCCAACCAGCAGAAGGCTTATGATTTATTCCATCAAAGCGGGAACAAATAAAGCACTTTGTGCGAGGCGTTTCCGCTGGAGATCATCTCTTTTTCTACTGTCGGAGATCTGCTTACCTATCTACTACTTCTATATTCTGACTCTGTTTTTCAGACTCGGGCCACGGCCACCAGGTTCCCTGCCACCATCACACTGAATCGGATGGGTTGGATGAGGGTAGGTTTTATCTTTAACATTGCGGTTTATCACGTCAACCAACCTTCCTAATGCGAGCTAGTGGTATATACGTGCAATGGGAAAGAGATCATGGATAACGTGATTTTTCCTGTACAATGCTCTCTTGTCAAAGCGGCTAATGAGCTCCTCAGGAACTTAAGAAGTGGCTGGTCAGACCCCTCCCACCTGGCTGCAAACTATTTGTCTGTCGTTTCACCACTGTCATCGAATTCTTATCAATGACTCAACGCCTACAGGCATTGTGGGATTCGTGCCATTCCCAAACGATACTAGGTGGGCTGGTCACTTTCAAACTATGCTGTCTTTGACCAATACCTTCCCGACAGACCTTGACCACTACAAATGCAACGAACCAAGAAGTGAGCACCATATATTGCAGCAGCGAGAGTCTGGCTCCCAGCCAACGTTTTGGCAAGGTTTGTGAAATTGCAGTTCTAGTCAGTGCAGGACTGATGCATTGCATAGTTCTTCCGAAATGCTTCCGTGAGTTTGTTTCCAGGATCGTGACATACCGACCACCTCCATCTGTTCTCTGTTCATCCAGGGCGGGATCATGTCTCTCCGAAGAGGGCGATCACTATTACGCCGCATGAACCCCGAGGACGACAGATAACTCGGGCTTCTGTATCAATTACTGCAGTATCCGCCGGGAATTCGCCGCCATTTTCCAAATGGGTCCCCTTCTCTACGAATTTTCAACGTGTCCTCTCTCCCTCTTCTTTGTTTAAATGCAATGGAAAGTGCTCTTTACCAACACAGCGTGACACGGAACATGCTCATGTTGTGAGTGATGTCTCTTGTATGTTAAGTCAGCTCACTCTGGGCTGCAGATATCTTTGTCTGCTTGCAAGGATAACGAGTCAGCTTTTGATGACATTTGCAATGGATCGTTCACAAAGGTATGTTACAGTCTCGACTACGGAGGGTTATAACTGACCTTGAGAAAGTTTTTCATTGATCATCTAAGTAAGCGACCGGGAACATACACCGTCATCATGCGCTTATTGTTCACTAAAGGGACAAAACCTAAATCGACATTGCGGGAATTGTTGTTGGCCATTAGGTTTGTAGCGGAGGATATTGTTGGCGAACATACTCTCAATGTTTTTTCGATTAGGCAACGCGTCGACGAGATTACTGCCTCACGCCAGGATCTGGATAAAGATATGAGAGCTATTTCTCGGCGAAGCACTTTCACCAATGATCGAAGAATCAAGACCGAGTGGACTCCTCAGGCCATCCGTCGGGGCACAGAAGTTAACGTTGGCACTCCGGGGGAATTGTTCTCGTTCACACCGTCAAGTGCTCAACAGAAATACAATAATATATTTTCTCAGAAACCGAGTGTGAGCTCCTTGCGTATCGTCGCTGGAAATGCTAATCGATATACTTCTCTTTCACACAGTATTCTAGTCACTACCGATTAGTAAGTGTTGAACCACTGCGTTTCAGAATCCCACTCACCACCCCCCTATATACATGTTTAGAACCTCGACGAACTCGTTGACCTCTGATTCTCGCTATGTTGCTAAGTATCCCCGGAAAATTTTCGATACGTACGCAACAATTATCTACTGATACTCCATCTTGTTTTCGCTCTTGACAACTGTTCCTGCTTGCTTCAGACTTTTTTTATTCATACAGTAAAATTAGTGCTTCTCACACCACAAAACCTGAAGAACCACATCGTACTCAGCCTCACAATATGTACTTAACAGTCATTACTCATTATACCCGTGGCTCTCTGTGCAAACCAACCTTAGAACCAGTGCCTTGTCGGATCGCACTGGGCACGGGCCGGGCCTGTGAGCGCAAATGGCGCGCCGGATACTGTCGGGCCTTCGTGATGCGAAAAGGTCCTGTGGAAACTTCGAATGGAAATTTGGGTGCCAGCGGCGTCCTAGTACTTGTTGTTGCGTCAGGTTGGACCACCGCCTTGGATATGACAGTCAATTCCTGTGGATCTGACACATAGAAGGGCGGGTGCGGCCCAAGCGACGCACATATGCAAGTGGCTTCCGGATCAGTCCCTTTGTAATGATAGCTCTACTACCATACAAGACGTTCACTTGAATAATCCACAGTGCAAAGGTTGTTTCGTGAGCTCTCAACTTGAAGTTCGTGCCTACTCTGGCTAGTGTTGCGGGAGGGATCATAAATGGCATGAGACTGACGGAGAGAATCACCGGCACCGGCAAACGGAATGGTCAGGATTACTACCGGCCTATTGAACTTACTGACTCCCACGTCATCATCTCTCTCCCTAGTTTAAGTCTCTCCTATCATCACCCTTGGGCACAGCACTCCATGTGCAGGGGGACCACTTACATACAACGAATTCTAGAACGGCCAAGGGGTCGGTTCTGGAATAGCCCCGCCGCTCTCTCCCCGCCCGCTTACTCTCAGTGACGCTGACCATTAATGTTCTAGAAAAAGTGAAAATAAGAAGGCGTTCCACGGGGCCCAGGAATATTTCTGTCCATGGTACAATTCCACTGTCAAACAAATTAGGATTGCTACACCGCACTGTTTTTGACTCTCACGTTTGCCACTGGTTTAGCGGACGCGACGACGACACATCGCCCAGCCGCAAGTACTCCATTGTCACAACGCATATGTTATCTCAGGGTTAATCCTCAGACCTCACTGGTTGCTTTCTTTGGCAGGGAATTCACCGTAAACGAAATAGGTGGATGCGATCTGAGGGTGCACTCCTTCCGCATAAGCGTTCACCCTCGATTTTGGTGAATATTTTTTCAAACTTCGCCGCCTGTGCGCTGTGCTGTACACCCGTATTCTATGCGCATCGCGGGTGTCTCTGCTCACACTTTCCTGGCTGTGATCCTGTGTGTGATTTCTGATGATAAAGGTCCGCAATTCAGGAATAGGGGGACGCTTCCCCCCTCCTTTGAATGTTCACCTTCTTGGCAACATCGTATCTCTGCGACAATAGCCGATCTCATTTTAACGACGGTCACACTGACGCCCCTAAACCGAGCCCTCGCGTTCAGTATTGCGACACTCGATTCATTCTATTATGAATATTCTTTCCGATTCCCAACCCCCAAGAGAGAGGAGGGGCCTTCTCATTGCTATACAACATGTTCACCGTGGATCCAACTTCGGCAATCTGCCCGATCTTCGTCTCGCTCATCGAGATGCCAAAGCCCTTTACGATCTCCTGATAAGTACGTACCATTAAATCATTCTTATTCGATTAGTCTTAACCGTCTCAGCGTCTCACGGGTACCAAACGGATGGCATCACATTGATGATAGACGATAAAAACCACCCCAAGCACCTGTGGCCTACGCAGGACAAGATCGTGCGTTGCTTTCCTCTTCGTGCAGAATTTCTGGCTCTGAAACTCTCTGTCGTAGTTGCAACAAATAGACCTGCTGACCCGAGACGCCCCTGAAGATTGCCACATCTTCTTCTACTGTGCGCCGTGTCTCTTCTCCACACAATGATACATGGTAGAAACACAGTGCTGCAGTTTCAGGACACGGCCTAGAAGAAGATGGTCGCCACCGTGCGAGTATGAGAGCAGACGGTCGAGATGGCGGTTGGTGGAACTGTCCTTGAGCTCGTGCTCATGCTCAAGCTACTTCAGAAATTATTAGCGCCGACGGGAAGCCCATCCTGGATTATGTGAGTAGTTTTATGTCCGTGGTAACATATGCAATATAGTTAATTCTGTATCACGCAGATCCTTCATGACCGCTTGGTCAAACCGCTTCAAAGTGTGAAGGGATCAAAGCTGTTTGTGCGTGCGTTTGGGTTCGATCGGTTCGTTTGATGACGAGTGCTTAGGCTCTCCTCGATTGTTGCCACTCTGAGACTTTATTAGGTATGTAACATGTGTTCGACCTTATCACCGTAGTCATGTCGGAAAACTTACACGCTGTATGGCCTCTCCGGATTATCTATACTTATCCGTGACGCCCGTTTATCGGCAGACTTGCAGAGGGGCAATGGACCAAACCATTATTCGAGGGTGTGGAATATCGGCCCTGGTCAGCTATTCATAGGTCAATCCCAACTTGATTATCGACACTGAAACCTAACCTTTTGAGACGCCACAGATCTCGTCACAGTCATCGTCAATCTTTGTAAGTCTGTCGTCTGTTCTACTGGATCAACATTTTCTAAATTATCGCAGTGAAGTTGAACAAACTATGTCGCAGTAAACGTTCCAACATTCCCCTGCCTCCAAGGCGCGCCAGTACCAAGTGGCGCAGTCCACCAATATCTAAGACAGAGCAGGTTGGCGAACTCAGTGTGGTACGCACCCTGTTGCATAGCATTCTGCATCTTAAATTGACTAATTTCTGCAGATTTGTTTGTCCGCCTGCAGGGATGGGCAGCTTGCCCATGACGATTGCGTACAAGGGTTAACATTCACGAAGGCAAGACACTAACATTTTGAGTGCAATCCTGAACTGACCGCGCCTCTCATCTTCAAGTGTTTTATGGATGCCATGGAGGGGAAACCCAATATCACGTGGACAGAGCTCCGCGATGCACTCAAGTGGGTGGATATATGTTCATTTCTCATGTGGCGACTGATGCAATCCTTCAGGGGACTCATATCGGAGATTCGGACGAGATATGAAGAAACGTACCTGCAGGGCCCAGATTCTGATAGCGATGTCTCCTGCGAAGTCTGGACACAAGAACCAAGGGTGAGCGCTTCAGAGGTGAAACTGGAGTAATCTATTTACTTATCGAGATCTAGTATTCCACTAGTTCCCATACAGTATGTGAACCATCGTTGGATTGGTCATCCATTCCTCACCTCGTCTGCAGGACTTGACCAAGAAAGTGTCGCTCTGATTCCCAAGAGACATTATTTACAGATAGTATGATACCTGAGATACCCTGTCCTTAGATTTTAGATTGCACGTACCCTCATTACTGTATATTTCCTGGTTGCGATGTCCCAGTCATTTGCATAGTAGTACACCATCATGACCTGTTTCCAAAGGATAGAATCGTTACGATGGACAGTATTACGTATTACAGCGGTTTTCAAAACGGTGTGGAAAATCGATTGAGAATTCGAGGTGGCTGTGGCTGGACCCCAAGTGCATCTGAGCGAGAGCGTGCGTGAGAGATCGCTCGGAAATTTTCACACAGCGCCGTG